>APFE031452081.1:0-125259 GCA_000404065.3 Pinus taeda | reverse complement strand
CTACAAAAGTGACCCAGAATTCGGCCACACATACCAGACACTCTTGGAGGGTCGGCAGGTTGCAGATTTCACCTCCAGGATGCCCTATTATGCCACCTCGGTCACCTTTGTGTTCCTTCAAGCGAGCGTGCCAAGATGATTTGGGAAGCACACTACAGTCGGGCTGCTGGGCATTTCGGGTCGAGAAAACAGTGGCAGTACTGCAAAACTATTTCTATTGGCCGAATCTTCGACAGGATGTTGGGAAGTACATCCGATCATTGTACTGGCCGTGTGCCTATTGCCAAACCGACCATTAAGAAGGAAGGCCCCTATTACCTCGTGACCTACCCCTAGTCGACCTTGGGAATCCATCTCCATGGATTACATGTCAGGCCTTCCTTCCTACTAAGCATGGAAATGACTGTGTTTTTGTGGTCGTCGACAGGTTCTCGAAGATGGCCATTATGATGGCCTGCAAGAAGAATATCACAGCAGAAGCCATTGCTAAACTCTTCTTTGAATGAGTGTGGGTGCACTTTGGGATCTCACAGTCTATCATCTCAGATCGGGACAGTCGGTTTCTCAGCACATTTTTGGTCCAGTCTCTGGTCAATGCTGGACACCAAACTCACGAAGTCCACAGCCTTCCATCCTCAAACTGATGGCCAGACAGAGGTTGTCAATAGGATGATTGTGCACATTCTGCGCATGTATAACTCAAAGCATCCACGCACATGGACGAGAGCCTCCCCTATGTTCAGCAGTACAACCGGGCTCTCCATAGCTCGACTGGCCACAAGCCCTTTTCAGGTGGGGCTTGGGATTCCAGCCACTATTCCCAATCGATGTGGCCATGCAATTTGCACGCTACTCATGTGATTTCTGCTCATGTCCAGTCTGAAACGAGTAAGGCAAACAGCTTCATTGAGCACATTCAACATATTCGCCAGCAGGTCCATGAAATTCTGGAGAAATCTAATGCTAAGTACAAGCAACGACATGATCAACATCGGGTGCCACACAAGTTTCAGGTGGGTGACAAAGTCTGGTTGCATTTGCAAAAGGAACGCCTTACCGGAGCCTATCGGAAACTCAGACCACTTCGATATGGCCCTTATACCATTACGAAGGCTGTGGGAGACAATGCATTTGAGCTCAGCATTCCCCCATTCCTTGGCATGCACCCGGTGTTCAATGTCGACCACCTTCGGCCATACTTTCCGCCATTACTAGACACGTCTGACATTGCAGAACAACTCACAACCACAGAGTTAAATCCAGCTTGCATGGAACAAGCTGCAACTGATCGGATCATGGACACACAGATCAAGCACACTCGCCAGCAGAATATCCAACTGTATCGAGTTGTCAAAGCAGGACAACTCCTTCACCAGGGCAAGTGCCTCACCAGGGACCAAGTGCAGCAGAAGTTCTCTCATCTCATGGAGGAACTCAATGCAATGGGGACCATTTCTTCCTAAGGGGGGAGGAATGATCCAAGTGGATATTGGTGGCCACCCACTAATTCAACGTGGATCCCCTCTAGTGCTTCTTTCAGTTCTTTCAGTTTCCTTAATTATAGCACAGTTTACTATCTTTAGCAGTTTTTCGGGTCCTAAACTTCCAAAGCCGTTTTGAGGCCCTAAACGACATTTTTTGGGAAATCTACCACAAATGAATTTTTCGTCTAAAAATCATCTTTTCCGTCGTTTTCCTTGGAGAGATCTTTCCAACGGGCTATCATGCGCGTCAAACGAAGATAAGACAACCAATTCGCGACCCCGGGAAGTTGATGTACCAACTTACCCAAAAACGGGGCCCACAATTTGGCGTTTCATCTTCCAGGGTTAGGTTTTGGAATGTGAAGGGTTTTTCCATTGTTTCTCAACAATAAATAGGCCTTCGAGCCTCATTGTAACACAGTTCAGAGGCATGTAGCCACACATCTCTTCTCAGAGATAAGCTGCCATCGCCCTAGCTGGTTTATTCCCATTTTTGGTTGTAAGCATATTTCAGTATTTTCCATTAATGAAATGAAGTATTATTTCCGCTGCATCTTTGTGTATATGGTTATCTCTGTAGTTTGTTGCATTCCTGTTGAAGTCTGGATTACCACAACTTGAAGATGTTGACCTGATGCTAAGAGCACCACAAGTCATCCCTGATTCTCAACCACACATAGCAACAAAGCCATCCCTAAGTGAGCAAGGAGATTTTGTTCTCCTTGATTATGATCTGGTCATGGATGTGTACAATCTATCATTTGATGAGTCCTAGAAGAGGATTGTACAAGCACAGAGGAAGTACTTTCTAGATAATCATGCATCACCTGCATTCATTAAGGAAAGGGTGATAGTGTCAGATATTAGGAAGAATCCAACTTCCCTTGCTGAATCCAAGTTGGCCTATGTAGGAGAAATAAGATCAAATGTTTAGTATTTGATCAGTAAGAATGCGAAACTGGAAAAGAACTTATAGGAAATTAGGCAAGAGGTAGAATGACTCTGAGCAACAATGCAAAATGTAGTTTCTGTATTGGGGGAGATGAGGACAGTGATACTTGGTGAAGTATTATCACTTGGAGAAAGCATAGGAAATATCTATGACATATTTCTCACCGTGCATGAAGAAATTGTTTGTTTACATGGCTTACAAACATGGAGCAAAGCGTTTGCCAAAACTATCAAAAGCATACATGCTACCATCACCCATGTATAATAGTGGACTACGCTGTACAAAGGGGCCCCGCTTGACTTAGTGAAGAAGATGAATCCACAGGAAGAGTTGGAGAAAGTGAAGGTATGAATGTTGATTTAGAACAACATGCAACTCGCCTTATTCATCAACATCACACAAGTCTCATATGTGTGGTTTTACAGTAGTTTATATTTCTTGGTGAAAACTCACCAAATTCCATCAATCGGTTCCCTCCCCAAAGCTAAACACAAGAATCAAGTCTCGCTAAAGATTGATGAGTACTTGGTGCATTTGAGACGAGAAGCGACCAAAGAATACTTAGATTTTAATGCACACAACATCCAAAAGTTCATCAGTGGCGCTGTCAAGGCCAAGATGTTGTTTCTCATGCTTTAGAACAAGTTGGATAAACGTTCCAAGAGAGTGTGTCTGGATGCCATGGACGCTAGAGTCTACTTGCAGAAAGACATTATTAAGCAATTTGGCGACACCATCACATAGTACGAAGCTTGGCACCAATATGTGACCAAGAAACAACAGGTGGAATTTGTTTAGCTGGACTTTCCCTAAATATCTAAATCATAGCATTGTGTCTTGTTACGCTGTCTCTACCCTATTTTGTCTTATATGGGCAACGTGGAAAATGTAATATTTTTTGTAATTATGTTGTAAGTGAAATTCCAGGTGTCAATATTGGAATATGAAAAGTCACCATGTAATGTAATGTGTCATTTTATGAAGAAATTGAAGATTCATGAGGGTAGTCCATAGGTCACAAAGGGGGAGTTGAAGAAACACCCCCTCTTGCTAGAAATAAAACCTCGTAACTCATGTAACGAGCTTTTGGGAGCTAAGATATTGGCTAGGCTTAGGCTTAGAAAAGGATTGAGAGTATTGTGAAGAGAGTTGGCTTCTCCATAGTGTAGAGCAAGTATACTTCTTTGGAGGAGTAGGCATTCTTAAATGTAATGTTCCACTATTGGAGCTAGTGGTCATAAATGTTGTATGCACAAATGGAACTTTCACTTATTTTAACAAAATCAAAGCCAACACGCTTTCATGCATATGTTGTTAATATAGTAGGACTCTTATTTTTTATTTCCAATGTATGTTATTTAAATTACACATGTGCACATGAACTATTTTGTTTGCATTTGAATGAATCTTTTTGAATGTGTGTTGTTGGATTAACGCATCACTTTAACTAGTGCACTATTCCACATCTTAGCTTGTGATGTCATTTCTCTTATGTGTTCCTTTCAAGATGTGTATTATTACAGGCTTCCAAGGGGTGCACTTCCTTTTCCCTTCATGTGTTGGAAGCTCCATGCATCGCACTTGACTCTCTGTAAGGTCACACATTTGCTCTCATCCAAAGTTATCATACTTTCCTCTGCACATTTCCGCGGTCATGGAATTTCAATACCACCTACTATTGGGACTCCTACTCCAAATGGTGTGAGGTCTAGTTGGGAATTCATATTAGGTAGATCCCTTGAATGTTGGCAGGTCTAGTACCATCAACATTTATGGCGCTAGAAGGAGGGCCAAATGACAAGATGAGCCCTTGAAGTATATTCTGATTTTTTTCACATATTTTATGACTTCTTCCCAAATCATAACCCCAACATGTGTTTCTAACTCTAGACATTTTGAAGTACCGGTGAGCATTTTGAATGACTTATCCATAATTAAGTTCAATGACGATGGTGGAATAACCTTTCTCAGGCACATAGTTTCCTTTCTTGGTTTCTGTGATAGGCATGACATCCAGTCTCAGGATGTTTCCTGTTGATTATTTTCTCTCAAGTTCGAAGGGCATGGAAAGAAATGGTATCACACATTACCCGAAGCCTCTACACAATCTTTCAAGTAGTTTTTTGGTGTATCATGCCATGCTTTCATTATTTATTACTGTAAATCCCTTAATAGAAAAATTTTAAATTGCAAAAATCAGCCAATGAATATCTTCAAGATTTTCATGATCGTTTTGTTCATTATTGTTTTGAATTTCCCAAAGATGAAGTTGATTAGGAATTTTTGACTGAAATATTTCAATATCTTGTTCACGTTTCTGAAAATCCACATGAGTTATAATAGTTCGAACCTCTCCCACCATACCTCAGTGTTAGAGCTTCTAAATCTGAGACAAACAAGGTTGTTGTCACAAGTAACCCTACATCCCCATCTCATCAAACAGCTCTAGCTTCGCAGGTCAAGGTGGATAATTTGGTAGTCCACCTATTGATCTACAACCATCTCCTCCTACCCCACCTACTCTGAATTACTGCATATATTTGGACTGTAAATATGATGACTCTATTGAAGTGATATATCCTGATCCTCCAGATTCAATCCCTCTAATCATCTAGATTTCGGTGTGTTGTGCTCATCTCTCTTGGATCTCTCATGTGAATTTCACGAGGATCAAGTTTTGGATGGAGTTGGTGTTGAACAACCAACTTGTGACATCATTTTTTATGAGTATGCATGGCAGTCTGAAAAAGAACTTGCGGTGGATGACCTCCTTCCGTTTGCACCTCTTTTGTTGTATCCTGACATTTTCCATGATTTTGTCATTTCTATTCCATATTTTGAAAACTCATTTTCATATTTTTCTAATTTCCATCATACACAAAACTTGTGGAATGCTAGTTTTCCATTTGAACGTGGAGAGGATAAATCTCTCTTCTCATATCCTTCCAATCTCTCATCTTACCTTTCCAGAAACACAGAGGGTGAAATTTATCATTTCCCATTATTGCCTCTTTATGATTTGTCATATCCTGAGGATGCCTCCATTCATCATCTTGAACTTTCTGATTGTGGCTATCATGATCTTTTCATTCATCTAGTTAATCATGATTCTAATTTTTTCATTATTGATCTTTCTAAGCCACCGGTCTTCAATGATCCATCTTCTAATGAATTGGAACGTACCCAAGTTGTCGATGCACTTCAACCTGAGATAATGGATATGTCAAGTTCTCCTAGCCTTGAGGCCTATTCCAATTCTGATAAGAAATATGTTGAATGTCTCCACGCTCTTCATCACTCAGTTGTTCACATTGAAAGTCAATATCTCTTACCATTTTCGCATCCTCTATCTATGTCACACAATCCTATAGCTCAATCATTGGAGGAGTTGTACATAGAAAGCACTATTGCAAAAAATATTTTTTCTTCTTTCTTCATGTTTTCTCATTTTTTAAGTTAGAAAGTGTGTACATGCTTGTATTCCACTCGTAATGTGTCAAGACACCAAGGTACATCTGGAGAGTGCCTCTTATGCACTTTCCATTGTTACTTTTTTGTGAATGCATTCAAACTTTGAATGTGGTGGCTTACATTGTTTTATATTTCTTGTTTTATGGTTTTCTTGTATATCTTTGTTGGCATTCATACTCTCGCCTACATGGGCCAACTAATGCACTGATGGCTACATTGGAAGTATCACTTTATGTGAGTTGGACTATGTTCTACTTAGTTTAGGAGTAGGAGTATAAATTTTGATTATCTTGTTTTTTTCTTGATTTTATTTATGTTGTTTTTCAAATCCCGATCCTTTCTTTTCTTTGTTTACTTTTGCAGTTGTAGGTTATTTTTCGCATGAAACTATGTTTGTCTTCTTTGACAACAAAGGTGAAGTTGAAGAGGAACTTGTACTTCTATCAACATTTGGTTATCTGTTTATTCCCTCTCTTTATGTCAACCTTTCATTCTTGAGTCGATGATACCCTCATGGAAAATACATTGATTTCAGAGAGATTCATGGTGAAATCGTGATTCTTTCACTTTCAACTAGTATCGCTTACTCTAATTGATCTTCTATTTTCTGTTAACCCTTGTTAACTAAGTCAAGTAGAGAAAGGAGAGGGGGAAAACCTTAACAAGTATGTCATAGGTATATATAAATATCATTCCTTGAAGGGACAATCTCATCTTCTCTAAATAAGTTGAGATCGCTCTTTTGACCCATGAAATAAATAAGTGCCTATGCACAGTTGTTTTAAAAAATAAAAAATGAGAAAATGAAATAAAGGCCGAAAGAAGAGAAAGGATTCCTACGCAAAGAGGTGAAGAAAGTAACTCTGTTGGGGTACTATCTAGGCTTGCTGGGAGCATAGCAATGCTTGTGTTCCTGAAGTGACTTCATCGGGGTACTGTCCTCGCCTACTAGAAGTGGAGCAACACCAATGATGAAAATGAAAACCTAACAATCTATTTTCCTTTTGCATCTATATACCCCTCATCCACAATTGAAACAAATTCATTTGACTTGGCTTGGTATGTGTGTTGCTGATGAACAGAATGGTGGGGACTATATCTTTAAATCAAGCAAAGTGAAGAAGCTATGATAATAAAAGAATTGAACAATATTTATGAAAGCGTTAGAATCATTTTTCATAAGACAAGTTCCATAAGGAGAGATGGATTTCTACCAATGTGTCATTGATGTGTAGCGGCTACAACCACCCTTCAAAATTTTTCCTATGCTTCGATTTGGGAGCCTTCCTTCTTAGCTACAAAAACTCATCTCACAGGGATTGAGGTATTCATGCTTTGACTAAGCCTTATATTTTTCATTCTAGCTTGTGTCAGCTTACTTAGCTAATTTTCCAACCCACAAGTTGATCCCTTGACTTGGTCGCATAGCCGTTATGGGCTTACCCCCGAAAACTACACAATTCTTGAGGGCAACTAGCCTTGTTGTTGGGAATTGCATAGTCTTGACTATTAGTGAGCCTTGATCTCAAAAAATCTGTAGTCATGAGGATGTATCCCAACCTTGGGCCTAGAAATTGGGCAAACATTACTGATCTCAGAAACTGCACAGTGTTCTGCGCCAGAAGGTTACCATGTTCCTAGAACTGCACTATTTTTTGTGGTAGTGTGCATGGCGATTTTCACTAGAAAAAAAAAAGGAAAAAATAAAAATATAACACACCTAAAAAATAGGGATCTATTGTTAGTATCCCGAAGGAGTCATTTGCGCTATTTTTAGAATCTTTCGCCAAGTGTCACATTTTCCTTGACTTTGGGCATGCATGTCAAAAAACCTAATTTGTCCAAATCTATTAATTCAATGTTGCTAGAGCTCATTTTCACTTTCTATCTTGGAACTATAGCATTCCTGAGGAGATCAAGGAGCCTTAGGTGTGATCATTGTCGCTTTTCCGGATGAGTTTTTCTTTAGTCATTTTTTGTCACTTTTTCTATCACTTTCTGTTGTTTGGCTTATGTGAGTGTTGTTTCACTTGTTTCTCTACGTGTTTGATGGATTTTGAACTTGTTTTAACTTGTAGAAGTGTTTTTTCAAGTTATTTATTACCTTTCCCAAGCATCACATGAGTTTTTATGTTTTTGCATGAATGGTCACCGTTGCGATGACTCTCCTCACATTCTTCATTTTCCTTGTATTTAATTAATTGTTATACTTGATTCGCATGCATGCATCTACAATTGAGTTAGATCTGCAATCAAATTCACACTATCTTTTCAATCTACTTGTTTTTTACACTTCCCTTGGGTAGATTTGGGTTTCCCTTGCCCGAATCTCACTTTACAAAAATTTCACTGCACAATTTAGAGGTTCAAAATACAAACTTCACCTCTAGAGTTGCGTAGAGCATAGCCTAAGATGGCTCCAACTGTGTACTACACAGTTCAAAGAGCCATCCTCCCAACTTGGCCTTTGAGACTGCACAATGCACAGTCTCTCCCAATCCTTAATTCGGGTTGAACTACACATTGCGCAACTCCTGTACTTAAGATTCCACCTTGGGTGTTGGGATTGCATAGTGCACATTTCCCATAGATAGTGAGCCACCCCTTTCAAGTAAAAATACACAATCCCTCACATGATGTGCCTGGCTTGTTGCTTGAACTTGCCTTGAAGTTGTTTTTCTTTAAGCTGAAATTTAATTAAAATGAGTTTCCTCTTTGTTCCACAGGTATAATAGTTGTTAAGCATCTCTCTAGTAGTCATAGTTAACATGGAATCCAAGAGAGATGCATCAAAGGAAATTGCGAAGAGCAGTACCAGGGAAATAGTTGAGCATATATCAATTGATTAACCAATGTATCTAGATACTCAACATTTTATTAAGAAGAGAACAATATTGATCTGGAAACTTATTAAAGACACGTTTCCAAAAGACTTCGAGGTAGATTCAAGAATCTCTACATCCGGAAGTTAGGATTATATAAGGTTTCATGCAGGTATCCCACCTTCCCATGTGCAGACATCATCAATTGGATTGTCTCACATATAGATGAACAAACTATGACATTGTGCAGTGACAGTGTGCAGAATCTTGCCACTTTTAGGGCAAAAGACTTTCAACAGATGTATCACATGACCAAGCCGGTGAAGCACATGAACTCACTCTTTTATGCCACCCATAGCTATGTCAACATAAGAGAAATTTTCAAGCACTGGATGAAAGATCCATCAAAGTTAAGATAGACACCCACCCATGTTTATAAGACAAATTCCCTCACAAGTAAAACTACACAATCCCTCACATGATGTGCCTAGCTTGTTGCTTGAACTTGCCTTGAAGTTATTTTTCTTTAAGCTGAAATTTAATTAAAATGAGTGTCCTCTTTGTTCCACAGGTATAATAGTTGTTAAGCATCTCTCTAGTAGTCATAGTTAACATCGAATCCAAGAGAGATGCATCAAGCACTGGGTGAAAGAGCCATCAAAGTTAAGATAGACACCCACCCATGTTTATAAGACAAATTCCCTCAGGAAGGCTTACCGGTTATTGATCATCTTCAATCGCAGAATGTATGGTCAAGAGAGCACATAAACCTTTCCTTAAGGGTGGGCAGTCTTACAGGACTGGTTGGTATATGATGCACGCCCATTCAACTAGTTAGATCTATTGGCTCAATAATTTAAGTCCCATGTAGCTAAGGCTCAAAATTGCACAGTTCCCTGGCATGAAGTGGACATGGGCACCACGAGACATTGTCATGAGTATGTATTGCAAGTTTCTTTCTCAATGCATTTATCAAGGAGTGATGGAATGATTAAATGACCACTTTATCATCTCACTATAGAAGCTAATATTTGAGGAAGACCCACCTTGCATGTCTCGAGATGAAATGGAGGCGATATTAAACATTGTAGATCAGTATGCCTCACCAAGTGGCACCTTCATAAGAGTTTTTGGCTGAGAGAAGCCTCCACATATATTACCAAAGTATTCCACTAAAAAATTGATCATGTAAGCAGTATCATACCATCTCGCTACAAGGTTGTCAGTAACAATGCGTAGCAAGAAGAAAGCACCATGGCCAATTCTTCCTTTGCAGATCAGATTACACAATATTAAGATAATGAAAGATGTAGTTGTTGAGGCTAAGAATATAGTGAGATTTGAGTTAGGCACTAAGGACTTTAATCTGTATGGTCCCCACAATATTTGCGAGGACCATTGTACAAAAGTTTAATTTCTATGGATTAGCAGGGCATTTCATTGGCCAGAGGAGGATCCTTTGAGGTACTATTATAATGCCTCTAGACTAAATGAGTCGGTCAGTATATCAAGGACTTGATAGGCTCCTCCATTGACAACAACAACTTTGGAAGCAACAAAAAAAGAAAGAAAAGGAAACAATCCAATGCAGGATAATGGAAAGAGGAATATTGTTGACTCAAGAGGGAGAGAAAAGCTGCAAAATGAAGGAATATCCTATTTTAGCGAAGGAGCCTTTAGTAGCAGAAGAAAAGAGGGAGAAAAGGATGAAGACAAAAGAGTGGAGGAAGAGAGAAAAAAATAGGTTGCAAGAAGTAGAATTGAAGTTTCACAAGATGAAGAAGAAGCTGAAGGAAGAACAAGAGTTGAGGAGGAGAGAGTGAGAAGAGAAGAAGAAGCAGGAAGAATATTATTGGCAAGGTGCGATGATGGAAGAAACAAGGCCAATACAGGTTGAAGAACTATATCAACCAGTAGCAGATCAAGGAAGTGAACAAATGGAGGATCGAGAGCTTACACAATAGGTTGAGAAATTAATTAAAGTAATAGACATGGAGTTGGAATAGGAGCTACAGCATGAAGATGTTGAATTGATCCTGAGAGCACTATAGGTCATCCCTTAGTCTCAACCACCTTGAGCAAGAAAGCCAACCCCGAGTGAGCAAGGAGATGATGTTCGCCTTGATGATGATCCGGTCATGGATGTGTAGAATCTATTATTCGATGAGTTACAAAAGAGGGTTGTGCAAGCATTGTAGAAGCACTTTCCATATGATCATGCATCTCTTGCATTCATCATGGAAAGAGTTATAGTGTCAAATACCAAGAAGCATCGAACTTCCCGTGCTGAAGCCAACTTGGCATAAGTAGAAGAAATGAGAACAAATGTTCAGTATTTGATAGTCACAAATGCGCAAATGGTAGAGAACATGCAGGAAGACAAGCAAGAGGAAGAACAACTCCGAGAAATAGTACATAATGCAATTTCCACATTGATGGAGATGAGTACAACGATAATTTTTGAAGTATCATCGCTTGGAGAAACCATGTGAAAGCTCTATGACAGATTTGTCACCATGCATAAAGTAGTTCTCCATTTGCATGGATTAAAACATTAGAGCAAAGAGTTTGTTAAAACTCTAAAAAACATGCATGCTTCCATCGCCCATGTAGCAGAGTAAACAATGCAGTATAAAGTGTCCCTGCTTGACTTAGTGAAGAAGATGAACCCATATGCAGAGCTGGAGAAACCGAAGGTCCGAATGTTGATTCAAAACAACAAGCATATCACCTATTTCATCGGCAGCACACAAACCTCATATGTGTGATTTTACAGTAGTTTGGATGTCTTGGTGAGAACACACCAGATCCCATCAATTCGTTCCCTCACCAATGCTAAACCCAAGAACCAAGTTTAGTTAGAGATTGATGGGTACTTGGTGCAGCTAAGAAGAGAAGCCACCAAGGAAGACTTAGAGTTGAACACACACAACATGCAGAAGTTCATCGGTGGCCCTATCAAGGCTAAGACAATGTTACTCATGCTTCAGAACGAGTTGGATAAACGTTCCAAGATAGTGTACATGGATGCCATGGAGGGTGGAGTACGCTTCTAGAAAGACACCGTTAAGAAATTTGGGGACACCATCACACAATTCCAAGCTTGGCACCGATATGCGACTGAGAAACAACAAGTGGAGGTTGTGAAGCTTGATTGTTCCTTATTTTCTTGCTTGATTTTGCTTGTCCAAATTATCTCTCCTCTTGCTATAATTCCAAAAGTGAATGAATGAATTAATTCTCTCTCCTTTTTCCTATCCTTTTCTTTTTATTTTACTTTATTATGCCCTGCATGCACATTCTTTTCTCTCTATCTTCCTTTTCTCTTATTTTCCTTTGTTTCTTATATTAAATTGACATTTATTCCCTTTTTCCTTTTCCAATGCTACTGCCAATTCCCATATATAATAATAAACCACAAGTGGATATCTATATAATTTTTTCCCCTCCATTTAGCTTGAAACATGTGTCCCATGACCTTGTTGTGATTTTTTTCCATTATAAAGTCTATATGTTATTTATTTGCATGGAATAATAAGCCAAGGTTGTTATATGAAAGCGATGGGTTGAGGATTTTGTAAGAAGACATGCCTTGAAACACCATAACGTTCCACAACCTCCACTACTGCACCTACGATGTGATCTTTGACATGTCATGGTTGTTGGAAGAAGTAATACATCACATGAACTTAGAATGTGGTGAGAGTGGACATGCATGAGGCAACCACGAAATGGGGAAGCCATTAAAAATTTCTAGTTAGGTTGCACTAGCATGGAATGAGGGACAAGTATATCCCCTTTTGAAAGAGCTAACAGTATGGGGGGGGCGGGAACTAATCTAAAAATATGGAAGACAACCCACCCAAGTAACTAGGTGAGACTCGAGTTGCGTGGTGGGTAGAGACAAGAGCTAGGGAAGCAATATCGAGGTAAAACTAAAAACGTGAAACAAAGAGCATACCATATAACCTACTAGTATGAAATACATTTTCTAAGGGTCCTTGAACTCCCACCTAGAGAGGCCTCATTAAATGCGTAGACCCATTTATTTCATTGCTTTTTACCTCATTGGGATAAACCCTTTTTTAATAAGAATAATAATAATATAACAATAATTTATATTAAGTTTTTTTTTTTTAAATTGTAACATAGTGAGATCATGAAGTAATTGTTTTCATGTTTATTGATTGGGTCTTGTGAACATTTATTTATATAAGTACTTGTAAGTGTTTACCATGACATTTCATTTATATAAATTCTCTAGTTAAATTATAACCTATTCTCTGGGATATAATTATATAAATAAACTAGATTAAATTTAATAATCTGTGAATATTCTTCATGGTCTTCCCAATTTAGAATACAAATTAAATATAAAACCTCATCTAAAGCATCTCAAAAAATAATTTGCGAACATTTTTAATAATTGAAGCCAAATGTATTACACCCAGGGTTGGAATCTAGATTCATCTTTCCCCATTGTACATTTTTGTTTATGTTTTAGGTCATTATAATTCCCTTCAAGAAATGTTCTGTTTAAAATTTTTCCCTTCAAGATTGATGTTGTGATAATAAATTATCCTTTCACTTATTGTAATGAGTGCTAATTTAACTATTCAAAAACCACGAGAAATTAGTCAGTTATGACTACCTCTCATGGAAATGGTCAGACTTGAATGACTTAGTCAACTCAGTTGAATCCCAAAAAAATGATATCTAATATATTGCACTGCAAAAACCCTTATACTTAAATGGTTCATGAATGGAAGAAACAAAGCCAATACAGGCTGAAGAACTAGAACAACCAATAACAGATCAAGGAGGTGAACAAATGGAGGATCGATAGCTTACACGACAGATTGAGCAATTAATTAACATGATATACATGGAGTTGGAATAGGAGTTGCAACATGAAGATGTTGAATTGATTCTGAGAGCACTATAGGTCATCCCTCAGTCTCAGCCAGCTCTAGCAAGAAAGCAAAACTCGAGTGAGCAAGGAGATGATGTTCTCCTTGATGATGATCCAGTCATGGTTGTGTACAATCTATTATTCGATGAGTTACAAAAGAGGGTTGTACAAGCATGGAGGAAGCACTTTCCATATGATCGTGCATCTCTTGCATTCATCAAGGAAATGGTTATAGTGTCAGATACCAAGAAGCATCAAACTTCCCTTACTGAAGCCAACTTGGCATAAGTAGAAGAAACGAGAACAAATGTTTAGTATTTGATAGTCACAAATGCGCAAATGGTAAAGAACACATAGGAAGACAGGAAAGAGGCAGAACAACTCTGAGCAATAGCAAATAATGCAATTTCCACATTGGGCGATATACGGACAACGATACTTGGTAAAGTATCATCACTTGGAGAATCCATGCGAAAGCTCTATGACAAATTTGTCACCATGCATAAAGTAGTTCTCCATTTGCATGGATTACAACATCAGAGCAAAGAGTTTGTTAAAACTCCCAAAAACATGCATGCTTCCATCACCCATGTAGAAGAGTGGACAATGCAGTATAAAGGGGCCCCGCTTGACTTAGTGAAGAAGATGAGCCCATATGCAGAGCTGGAGAAAGCGAAGATCCGAATGTTGATTCAAAACAACAAGCATATCACCTATTTCATCGACAGCACACAAACCTCATATGTGTGATTTCATAGTAGTTTGGGTGTCTTGGTGACAACACACCAAATCCTATCAATTGGTTCCATCACCAATGTTAAACCCAAGAACCAAGTTCAGTTAGAGACCGATGAGTACTTGGTGCAGCTGAGAAGAGAAGCCACGAAGGAAGACTTAGAGCTGAACACACAAAACATGCAAAAGTTCATCGGTGGCCCTATCAAGGCCAAGACAATGTTACTCATGCTTCAGAACGAGTTGGATAAATGTTCCAAGAAAGTGTACATGGATGCCATGGAGGGTGGAGTCCACTTCTAGAAAGACGTCGTTAAGAAATTTGGGGACACCATCACACAGTTCCAAACTTGGCACTGATATGTGACTGAGAAACAATAAGTGGAGGTTGTCAAGCTTGATTGTTCCTTATTTTCTTGCTTGATTGTGCTTGTCCAAATTCTCTCTCCTCTTGCTATCACTCCAAAAATGAATTAATGAATTAATTCTCTCTCCTTTTTCCTTTCCTTTTCTTTTTATTTTACTTTATTTTCTGTTGCATGCACATTCTTGTCTCTCTATCTTCGTTTTCTCTTATTTTCCTTTGTTTCTTATATTAAATTTTCATCTATTCCCTTTTTAATTTTCCAATATATAACAGTAATAATAATAATAATAAACTACAAGTGGATCTCTATATAATTTTTTCCCCTCCATTTACCTTGAAACATGTGTCCCATGAACTTGGTGTGGTTTTTTCCGTTATAATGTCTATATGTGATTTATTTTAATGGAATAATAACACAAGGTTGTTATATGAAAGCTATGGGTTGAGAGTTTTGTAAGAAGACATGCCTTGAAACACCCTACGGTTCCACAACCTCCACTAACGCACCTACAATGAGATCTTTGACATGTAATGGTTTTTGGAATAAGTAAGACATCACATGAACTTAGAATGTGGTGACAGTGGATATGCATGAGGCGACCATGAAATGGGGAAGCCATTACAAATTTCTAGTTAGGTTGCACTAGCATGGAATGAGGGACAATTATATGACCTTTTGAAGGAGCTAACAGTATGGGGAGGGTGGGAGCTAATCTAAAAATATGGAAGGCAACCCACCCAGGTAACTAGGTGAGAGTTGAGTTGCATGGTGGCTAGAGACAACAGCTAGAGGAAGCAATATCGAGGTAAAACCAAAAATATGAAACAAAGAGCATACCATATAACCTACTAGTATGAAATATATTTTCTAAGGTTACTTGAGTTCCCACCTAAAGAGGCATCCTTAATTGTGTAGTCCCATTTATTTCATTGCTTTCTACCTCATTGGGATAATTCCTTTTTTAATAAGAATAATAATAACAATAACAATAATTTATATTAAGTTTTTTTTTTTTAAATTGTAACATAGTGAGATCATGAAGTAATTGTTTTCATGTTTATTGATTGGGTCTTGTGAACATTTATTTATATAAGTACTTGTAAGTGTTTACCATGACATTTCATTTATATAAATTCTCTAGTTAAATTAGAACCTATTTTCTAGGATATAAATTTCTTTATTACTAAATTATATAAATAAACTAGATTAAATTTAATAATCTGTGAATATTCTTCATGCTCTTCCAAATTTATAATAAAAATTAAATATAAAACCTCATATAAAGCATCTCAAAGAATAATTTGCAAACATTTTTAATAATTGAACCCAAATGTATTACACCCAGGGTTGGAATCTGGATTCATCTTTCCCCATCATACATTTTTGTTTACATTTTAGGTCGTTATAATTCCATTCAAGAAATGTTCTATTTAAATTGTTTCCCTTCAATACTAATGTTGTCATAATAAATTATCCTTTCACCCGTTGCAATGAGTGCTAAGTGAACTATTCAAAAACCATAAAAAAATTAGTCAGTTACGACTACCTCTCATGGAAATGGTCAGACTTGAATGAATTACTCAACACAGTTGAATCCCAAAAAACTAAGATTTAATATATTGCACTGAGAAAACCCCTATACTTAAATGGTTCATGAATGGAAGAAACAAAGCCAATACAGGTTGAAGAACTAGAACAACCAGTAGCAGATCAAGTAGGTGAACAAATGGAGGATTGAGAGCTTATGCAACAGATTGAGAAATTAATTAAAGTGATATACATGGAGTTGGAATAGGAGCTGGAACATGAAGATGTTGAATTGATTCTGAGAGCACTATAGGCCATCCCTCAATCTCAACCACCTCTATCAAGAAAGCCAACCTCAAGTGAGCAAGGAGATGATGATCTGGTCATGGATGTGTACAATCTATTATTCGATGAGTTACAGAAGAGGGATGTACAAGCATGGAGGAAGCACTTTCCATATGATCATGCATCTCTTGCATTCATCAAGGAAAGGGTTATAGTGTCAGATACAAAGAAGCATCGAACTTCCCTTGTTGAAGCCAACTTGGCATAATTAGAAGAAACGAGAACAAATGTTTAGTATTTGATAGTCACAAATACGCAAATGGTAAAGAACATGCAGGAAGACAGGTAAGAGGCAGAACAACTCCAAGAAATAGCACATAATGCAATTTCTACATTGGGGGAGATGAGGACGAGGATACTTGCTGAAGTATCATCACTTGGAGAAACCATGTGAAAGCTCTATGATAGATTTTTCACCATGCATAAAGTAGTTCTCCATTTGCATGGATTACAACATCGGGAAAAAAGAGTTTGTTAAAACTCTCAAACAAATGCATGCTTCCATCACCCATGTAGAAGAGTGGACAATGCAGTATAAAGGGGCCCCGCTTGACTTAGTGAAGAAGATGAACCCATATGCAGAGCCAGAGAAAGTGAAGGTCCAAATGTTGATTCAAAACAACAAGCATATCATCTATTTCATCGGCAACACACAAACCTCATATGTACGATTTTACAGTAGTTTGAATGTCTTGGTGAGAACACACCAGATCCCATCAATTAATTCCCTCACTAATGTTAAACCCAAGAACCAAGTTCAGTTAGAGATCGATGAGTACTTGGTGCAGCTGAAAAGAGAAGCCACCAAGGAAGACTTAGAGCTGAACACACACAACATGCATAAGTTCATCGATGGCCCTATCAAGGCCAAGACAATGTTACTCATGCATCAGAACGAGTTCGATAAACGTTCGAAGATAGTGTACATGGATGCCATGGAGGGTGGAGTCTGCTTCCAGAAAGACACTGTTAAGAAATTTGGGGACACCATCACACAGTTCCAAGCTTGGTACTGATATGTGACTGAGAAACAACAAGTGGAGGTTGTCAAGCTTGATTGTTCCTTATTTTCTTGCTTGATTGTGCTTGTCCAAATTCTCTCTCCTCTTGCTATCATTCCAAAAGTGAATAAACAAATTAATTCTCTCTCCTTTTTACTTTCCTTTTCTTTTTATTTTACTTTATTTTCCCTTGCATGCACATTCTTGGCTCTCTATCTTCCTTTTCTCTTATTTTCCTTTGTTTGTTATATTAAATAAACATTTATTCCCTTTTTCCTTTTCCAATATACAATAATAATAATAATAATAAACCACATATAATAATAAACCACAAGTGGATCTCCATATAATTTTTTTCCCCTCCATTTAGCTTGAAACATGTGTCCCATGACCTTGTTGTGATTTTTTCCATTATAATGTCTATATGTTATTATTTGCATGGAATAATAACCTAAGGTTGTTATATGAAAGCTATGGGTTGAGGGTTTTGTAAGAAGACACTCCTTGAAACACCTTAAGTTTCCACAACCTCCACTACTGCACCTACAATGAGATCTTTGACATGTCATGGTTGTTGGAAGAAGTAAGACATCACACAAACTTAGAATGTGGTGATAGTGGACATGCATGAGGCGACCATGAAATGGGGAAGCCATTATAAATTTCTATTTAGGTTGCACTAGCATGGAATCAGGGACAATTATATCCCCTTTTGAAAGAGCTAACAGTGGGGGGGTGGGAATTAATCTAAAAATATGGAAGACAACCCATCCAGTTAACTAGGTGAGACTCGAGTTGCATGGTGGGTAGAGACAAGAGCTAGAGGAAGCAATATCGAGGTAAAACTAAAAACGTGAAACAAAGAGCATACCATATAACATACTAGTATGAAATACATTTTCTATGGGTCCTTGACCTCCCACCTAGAGAGGCCTCCTTAAATGCATAGTCCCATTTATTTCATTGCTTTCTACCTCATTGGGATAATTCTTTTCTTAATAAGAATAATAATAACAATAACAATAATTTAGTTAAGTTTTTTATTTTTTTTAATTGTAACAAAGTGAGATCATGATGTAATTGTTTTCATGTTTGTTGATTGGTACTTGTGAACATTTATTTATATAAGTACTTATAAGTCTTTACCACAACATTTCATTTATATAAATTCTCTAGTTAAATTAGAACCTATTTTCTAGGATATAAATTTCTTTATTACTAAATTATGTAAATGAACTAGATTAAATTTAATAATCTATGAATATTCTTCATGCTCTTCCCAATTTAGAATACAAATTTAATATAAAACCTCATATAAAGCATCTCAAAAAATAATTTGGAAACAATTTTAATAATTGAAGCCCAACGTATTGCACCCAGGGTTGGAATCTGGATTCATCTTTCCCCATCATACATTTCTGTTTACATTTTAGGTCGTTATAATTCCCTTCAAGAAACATTATGCTTAAAATTTTTCCCTTCAAGATTGATGTTGTGATAATACATTATCCTTTCCCCTATTGCAATGAGTGCTACATGAACTATTGAGAAAGCATCAGAAATTAGTTAGTTACAACTACCTCTTGTGGAAATGGTCAGACTTGAATGACTTACTCAACACAGTTGAATCCCAAAAAAATGATATATAATATATTTCACTGCGAAAACACCTATACTTAAATAGAACTCTACTTGAATGGATCATGAGGCACAATACTTGCTAAGGTTTTGCAAATGGGGTAGTAAGCTTAGTAGGCTTGATTCTGGAGAAAACTCCATAGTTAAGCGCACTTGAGACAGAGGCAATCTGGGATGGGTGACCTTCTGCAAAGCCCTAGTTACCAGGAGCAAGCCCCGGAAGTGATGATTGGAGCTATGTGATTCATTTCAATAGTTTCAGTCCCACTTCTTCACCCATGTGAGAATCACCCAATGCAATGAGTGCTAAGTGAACTATTCAAAAACCATGAGAAATTGGTCTGTTATGACAACCTCTCATGGAAATGGTCATACATGAATGACTTAGTCAACCCAGTTGAATCCCAGAGAATGATATCTAATATATTTACCTGCAAAAACCCCTATAGTTAAATTAACTTTTCACCAATAAAAGTTTTATTAAAAAAATACCCTTTAATAACACAATTATGTTAAAAAATTTCACATATTTATCATAAGAAAAAAAATAACCATAACACACAAATGACTTATTGGATTATGAATATTGGTTTGAAATTGTATGGAACACTCACAATAAAATCTCTATAACTTTGAAATCAAATGTCCTTGAACTAGACATGGCATAGAATTTGTATATATGAGATATCACTAAGCAGATCTTATGGGACACAAAAGATTACCAAAAAGGTAAAACTATAAGATGGGATATCCTCTACATCCTCTCTGTGATCATAATCATGTGGAATCATTGTGGGGTTCTAAGGTGGAAAGTTTCTAGTCAAGCAAGCACAATGTAGTAAAAGTGTTTTAATATTTCATAAGAGACAATAGATGTTGTTCTTCATGAGCCAAATATTTTAGAGATTTTAAGTGAAATGTTGGGTTACTGGAGATCTGGTGTAGACTACAGTTGAAGCAAACTGTAGTTGAAGTGTAATTGAAGTGACACTCTCATTGTTCCATATGTACATTGTGACATATGATAAATTTCATAAGTGAGTAATGAGTCAGTGAAACTATTACAGGCCCCCAACTCAAGCAATCCAATAAGGTTGGGTAGCCAACAAACTTAAGGAGAGAAAGTGGCAACATGCAATATTTTGGTCCAAATTCATTATGACAAGGACAAAGTTTTGTGCTTTTGGCTACGTACGTTTGATGATGCACTAGCACACTTATGGATTGATTGGTTGTTTCCTTCATGTGGGGTTTTTAATGATGCTTGCATAATAAATAGATGCATATTCATTGGATTTCAAGGAAACTACTTTGAGTTGGATTCTAATCCAACTTACCCTAATGAAATGAATGGTTTATGAGTTATTTAATGACATTCCTTCCAAGGAGTATGGAATATGTATGTTTTTCCCCTTGTCATGAAGGTGAACTAGTGAACCTCTAGGTGGTTATTATGGGAATCCAATCATACTAAATTGAGCACATGTTGAGATCTCATCACAAACAAAAATTTTCAAACCAAGCAAAATTTGTTGAGTTGTGGGCATATCTATATCCACTATATATATATATATATATATATATATTATATATATATATATAATATTATATATATAAATATGACATTATTTGATATAAAATATCTTTAGACTAGGTGCTTATTGATCACTTATTTTTGTGAACATATATTTAAGGAAACTAAGTAATTTCCTTTGTTGAATGGTCTCATGTCCATTTTTCATGATTGTCTGTTCTTATGCTATAGGTGCTTTTGCAAAAGTTGGATGTATTTTAATTCATACTTGAATAAAAATATCTTTTTCTTTCTATGCGTATCCACATTTGAATTCACTAGGGTGCTCCCTTCAATTGGCACGATGCACTCACATGCACCTCAAGTTGCATGAATAAGGAATCAAATCAACCAAAGGTGAAAAATGGCCTAAATAGATTTATCCATGGAAAATTGAAAGCTTGCAATAGTAATGACATGAAAGAAAATAGAGAAATACTAAGAATGTGAAGCTTAAGAGTAAAAATACAGAAAATATTTATCTACAAGTTTATAGCGTCTATTTTGTAATAATTCTTAAAGCATAAGAAGAGCCAAACAAAGGCCATTTTTAGATGGTTTTGTCAAAAATGCTTCTAAAGTAAGATATCTTCATTATTATAGTGTTTACAATTGAGTTCCTCAACTCCATTTCCACTTTTAGTTAATCTACAAATATTATACAAATCATAATTTAGTTAAAGAGAAATAAAATAAAATAACAAATTGTTTACAGAAAATTAATTAAAATTAGGTCATTTGATTAAGTCATGGAGTAATTACAAACCATTTGGCACTATTGATTATAAAATTTACAATAACAATTATTAATTAATACAATCAATTTAAATTTATATTATTGTTACTTTCAATGCCAAACCACCTCTAAAGTAAGAGTTATCATAGTATACATGTCAGTAATAAAGAATCTAATAACCAATTCTGAAAATTTTAAATGGTCATTGAAAAAAACTCATAAATCAGGTTACTTTATCAATTTTCATTACAAAACTAAAATTGAAATTGAAATACAACTAAATCAAATTAAGTACCAAACTAAAATTTAAATTTAAATTTGACCAGTCTCGCGCGTAACACGAGAAAGCTTTGTAAAAACCCTTTTTGCGCGTAACACGAGAAAGCTTTATAAAAACCCTTTTTTGTCCAACGAGGAAAACCAAATTACTAAAACCATGTGTCAATTAAATCATTTTACGGAAAGAATGGAACGACCTACAAAGTTTGTATTGAAAATACATTTCATAAAATGTAAAGAAATTGATTTATAGAAAAATTGTTAAGAGTGTTGTCTCTTTATAAAGTGTAAATGCAAACCAATTCATTTATATAAAGTTTATTCATCATGAAATATCTTAGAATATCACATCTGTTGTTGATCAAAAGAAGCTCACACTGAAAGTATGGGAGAGTCCAAACATACTTCAATTTGGTATTCAGGGCCAAGACTTATAGTCTATTCGAAGATCACATAGCTTCTAAGGGTTATACCGAAACACACAGATTTGTCTTCCATACAAAGAGCCACATGTGCTTTCAAGGAATTGTTTCGCTATATAGATGATTTGGATTTCTCTTAATTCTTTGCCAACCAACCATACAATTGAAAGTTCAATACAACTAAAATTAATTCAAATGGGAATTAAAAATACATAAAAAAATTGAAATGGGAATTAAAAATACATACACAAATGGCAATTTCTTGGTTGATTATTAAGGTTATATCTCTAAGAGTAAAATAAATAGAAATTTGTGTAATTTTGAAGATAAAATTAGAGTGCAAATAAGGAATTTTTTCCATATTTAAAAGCTAAGTTTTATAACAGCCAATTTGTGTGAATTTACAATACTTCATTTGTTCCAAGTTGGAAGTGAAAAGAAACTTCATCTCATGGAAAGGTGTCCGATCATAAGGTATTAATAACATTTTGCGACCAAAGTAAAAAATCAAAAATAAGATCCACACCTTTCAAAACACATCATCCAAAATGGCCATTTAAGAAATTTAAACTTATTTTAAGTTTAAAATGGTCTCTAACCCGCAATTCCAGTCAAAGTGAAATTCCAACCCTGATTGCACCTAACCTCTTGAGCTCAGCCATTCACTTTTGTTAAACACATACACGGCAACAACATAATATTAAACATAAGCATGAGACTATATCTATTATTAAAAAATGATATACATTTATAGTACATTGATATAACCTTTGGTTTCATATTCCAAGGTTTCTTGGACTTCCTTAGACTATTCAGCTTCCACACCAACCCTTAGAGGATTAGGTGTCCAACATTCCTCCTTTAATCCAAAGGGTTATGTATGAGTCCAGCAAGAGAGTTGTAATACAAAATGTGCAAAAATGCATGGCAGCACTAGGTTGAATGTGCTATCTAAAATCTTGGTATAAAGGGCAGTGGTTTAAGGATGACTACCAACACTGGAATGCTTAGTGCAGTTCCCAGAACTATTCTGAGTCTAGCATGAAGCTGAGGTCTTCTGCTAGAGGAAATGCTCCTAATGTTTTGAAGAGGGAAACCTTCAACCATGAAAGAGAGGTCTCACCCCGCATAAAAGGGAGAACCTCAACCTAAAAAGGGAGGTCTCAACCTGTGATGGTTTAAGGATGACCAACAACTCTGGAATGCTTAATCCAATTCCTGGAACTCTTCCAAAACTGGCAAGAAGCTGAAGTCTTCTACTAGATAAAGTGTCCCCAATTCTTTGAAGATGCATCACCAACTGAAGGCATGCTCAGGGGCATATTTGTATCTGGCTACAACTCTGAATCTTGTATGGCAGGTTGTGGCTTAGGCTCACTTGATGTGGCTTTGAATCTTGTATATGACCATCATTTCCCCCCCTGTCAAATACAAGGTGAGATGATGGAGAAAACTCAACCGCAAGATTGTTCAATACTCTAGAACAAGTTCAGACATATGACTGAAATATATTCTTCGTTGTTGATGCCCATTGCCAAGAAGCGATCCATCCAAGGTGAATATTTGTTCTTGCAGGAGGCTTGCTTTTGAAGCATATATTTGAAAAATGATTGTTTTATGACAATGCTTACATGGATGAAGATCAAAACAATGGTCTTTCATGTGGCCAACTCGGTCACAGTGTTGGCATTTCACAATCTGTTGTTGTTTTTGTGGAAGAGGAGAAAAATCTGGAACAGCTGAAGGTGAAATGTCATGAAAGAATCCAACACTCTGAAATTTGATGGGCTTGAAATAGTCTGGAATATGAAAGGAAACCTCCTTATCATATCCAAGACATGTTCTATGCTTGTTGTGGACAAGCTCTTCCCAAGGTCTAATGATGGGCTTGGGAAGTGCAAACTGAACTTCTACATCTACATGTGACTTTCCTTCAATGGGTACTAGATTTGAATGAACTACAACATTATTGACTTGTTGTTGATGGGTTTCTATTTCAACGTTCTTAACAAAAACAGGTTCAAAATGATGTCTATTATGTTGTAACTCCTCTTGTTTTAGCTTTGTTTCAAGCTGAAAAAACTCAATATTCTCTTGTGCATTTTGCAGACACATTTTAATATTGAAAGAGAGATGTTTTGATGATTTTAACCATCTCATCAACAGCGGAATGTATTAAATTATTCAGTAGTTTCAATACATCATCCATTCGATCCATTTCAAACCAATATAATCAAAGAAATGATGTTATCTTCAACCACAAATTCACCTATAAAATGATAAATAGATGCAACTATTAGATGAGTACCAGGGTAGCAATATCACCAAGTCATTGTAGCAGATAGACTAGTACTAATTTCAACATAGCAAATGATGCTTCAATGCACTTACTTCTCAAATTACTCACACTGTGCAAAAGAAGAGCCAATCTTCAACTTTCTTTGCAAATGAGATTTGTTTGATAGTTCTAGAGCCTACTTACAAAACATCCTTTCATTCAAGATTCACAAATGCAATCATCTTTATAACTAATTAAGCACAAATCTGACACACCCCAAAGCCGGCATTGATAATCTGAGTAATAAAATCTGCGATAGACCAAGTTCTGGCACCCAATCTCGTTATCTCATCAAAGGTATCTCCCACTAAAAGAGTAGCTGTGTCAAACAACATGTACTCATGACATAAGAATTCATCAATGCACAAAGCTTTCGCAGGAGTATACACTGTCTTCACAAGTCAAGGTTTAATGCTCCTTTAATAATCTCTCTGCAAAAACATTTGATTTAACTATCCAAAGTCTGGACCTTTATAAACCTTTGAGGGGAACCTTATAAATCCTTCATAATATTTGGTTAATTCTTATTACCCATGCATATTAACCACACCATGGATTTTAGACTTTGGTTAAAACTCAACTTAAACCATAATGCATTAATCCTGCTTATTTATATTATAATTCCCATATAATAGAAATATCTCATAAACCACACTTAAACCTTACCTTTCTTCCATTCCATAAACCTTTGCACATATATCGATGCTCTCCTTAGTGCATTAAATCTTTGTCGTCAATCTCATTCCTCAATCCGATGGTTATCGCACAATAACTCGTGCCAACTACCCTGGCCAATCTCCACTGTTTATTTCTCCTACCTCAATCCAACAGTGATCATGCCATATCGTGCGATAATAAGCACGATAGCTAATAATATAAAAGCACGCGAGAAAAGTTGTTTTAGGTGTGCTACATGTAAACCCCTCAGGTTAATCGCGTGAATTTGTAAAATACCGTTTACCATTTTGAGACCACACGAGATACTATTTATCGCTTTCGTAGAATGCTCCATTATTTTCCTATCATGTGGCTTAATATGATCCCCTCACTTCTTGAATTTATTTTGTGTGATAAGATCTTCATCGATCCTATTCTATCAATCATGTTCGTTGATTTGGCTGATCCGATGGTTCCTATTCTTTGTTGTTTAATTCTTTTTATGTCGTTGATATTCCGTGTGTGACTTGACTTTGCCTCATTTGTACTTGTATATGGTGCTACTCTAATACCTCTGCACTATCCACCAAAGGTAGTTTGTCCAAATCTTGGTCTACCAAATGTTGGAGTTTTTCACTGAGCTCCAAAAGATGAACTCTGACCAAAAGGAGATGGAGTATTTCCAAATGTTGTGATGCTCCCAATTGATGGAGTAGATGCTGCACGAAATGGAGTAGATGTCGAAGCCAAACAATGTTGTATATATACCAACGTTATATATGGGGAGACAACATTATATATGGAGACAACATGTTATTTTCCCCTGAGCCCGCTTGTCTGACCAATCATTGTTGGTCCCTTGTTGACTTCTCCTTTTATCAAGCACTTCAATCCACGCCGTTGATCTCACTTCTCCAGATCCAATGGATATCACGTCGTCCGCTCACCAACTAACCCAGACGATCTCTACCATCGATGGGACCCATCCAATCGAACAACTATCACACAATCTCACATGAAATCTTGCACGACCGATATCTAGTCGAGAGCACCTGAGAAAAGTGGTTTTCTCATGCTATGTGTTGCCCTTTAAGGTTAATCACATGAAATTTAGGAATACCATTTCTAGCCTTTAGGGCACACGAGATACCGCTTATCACTTTCCAAATACTACCCATGTGCTTGATTCATATTTTAATAAAGACGCTTAAGCTCAATATTAATCATTAATCATTAATATTAATTGACTATGATATTCAATAAAATGGAAATTACAGAGTCTTGGCCCTCTCGACTCGATTACAACAGTTTGTCTGACCTTTACAATCCCTTTAGTATTTATATAATTGACATATGTAGCTGTGAGATAATTATAGTGAAATTACTCATAATCCTTACCATTTGTTTATCGCTCCCAATTCCTTTGCCCATCTCGTTCCCTTCATTCCTTCTACAACAATTTTGAATATCATTTCTTTCCTCAAAGGGAAGATGTCAAAATTCTTCTCCTTCTAACTCCAGGATGAGTGTTGTCACCATTTCTCATGGTCATGGTTGTAGTGATTCATTCTTAGCCAGGATTGGCGTTCCATTAAGATCATGGCGGTATCCAACGTTCTTTTACTTCTAAGATTTGACATTTCTTCTTCCCGTGCAACTTTTTATTCTTCTCCAACAAGAATTAAAAATGGTTTTGGTGGAATTCAGTGGTTGAATATACAACGCTTCATGGTTTTGTCTCAAAATTCTGGAAGATTATGGAGAGTGAAGCATAGCTTTTACAATGCAGTGAATGAGACTAGGCATTAGAATGCAGTGAATGAATTAATCATATTCGATAACCTACAAAGAACGGATCAATGTAAAATATTGAAACTATAATTTAGCTGAGAAAACATTCATGAAATGAAGAACTAATGGAAGAAATGACCTGCATAGAAAGGCCATAAAACAAGTCGCTCAAATATGAGTAGGGCAGGAGTACGCTTGCTCTAGTACCATGTTAAACACGTACATGGCAACAAGAGAATATTAAAGATAAGAATGAGAGTATATCTATTATTAAAAAATGATATACATTTATAGTACATTCATATGACCTTTCATTTCGTATTCTAAGGTCTCTTGGACTTCCTTAGACTATTCAGCTTCCACACCAACCCTTAGAGGATTAGGTGTCCAACAACTTCATGTCATCATTCCACAGATTTCTCATATCAAATTCCCTAATTGCTATTGGAATGCCTTCATTATAGTACTGCATATCAAATCAGTTTTAGTTGATGTTTTCATGTTAAAATTTCAAACATAAATCATTCAATCAAATTTTTTCCAAACCAAAGGAAATATCTATAGAAAATGATCTCATTGTCAATGCATGCATAGAAAAGGTAACTACCTATGTGTGCATGGTGATTTCAGCAGCCATGTTTGATTTTAATTTATCTCCTCCTTTCATTCGTTGTTGCACATGTTTCAATTTGCCTTGTTTCAGATGTTTTTCTTGGATTTTAGTTGTTTCCAACAACCTCTTTTGCATGACTGGATAATTTCTACACAGTTGTTGGTATATCAGAGGCTTCAATACCAACTCTTGCAAAGAATTTTTCCAATTTATGTTTAGGATCCCGTTTAATATGCATATGAAGTCCATCGGTCGTTATTAATCCAGCGTGGGTGAATCGGCCAATATATTGTAAGACAGTTGAATAGGAAAATGGATATACAAACGAGATCTAGATTGTGTGAATAAGCAAATATTGTGCCATGCAGTTTGGAAAAATAGATTAACATACCGGTAGTACATGCTATGGCTTTTGAATTAACACATATCTGTTTTTGATGTCATTTACCATCATGTTGTCTCACTCTCACAGTTCCACACGATGACAAAATTGGTGATGTGGGTGATGGCCCCATCTTGAGTAGCTCCACAAATATTAATAGCCCATTTGGAAAGTAAAAATAGGTGAAAAATTATAATCCTTGTTAGTGGAAATTTCTTTTATTTAATTATTTACATTTACATAACAATTATATATATATATATATATATATATATTATATATATATAATATATATATATATATATATATATATATATATATATATATGTATATGTATATATGTGTGTATATGTATATATATGTATGTATAATGTATATATATATATATACATTATATATATATATAATATATATACATACATACACACAACACACACACATATATATATATGAGGGTTGTCTTTAGTTATGATTTTAAGTTTCCATTGCCTGAATTTGGTGGAACAATTTGAGGTGAAATCTTGATTTGTGTTATTTAAACTAGTTTTTTGACAGTATATATGGATTCAACGCCCTTAAAAACACTAGGGTACTTAGATTGTGTAGGGGTTACCATCAAGCTTGTGATTTCAATAAATTCCTATAGCATTTTAGAAAAATTAGACCAGAAAAACCTACCAAAAAGCTTCCAAAAAATCTCACTAAAAACAACTCGTATATATATAAATTTATTTTCTTGGTCTTTCCACATATCTTAACCACTTTTGTGTAATTAAGCTCGTTTTCAAATATATTAAAATTAAGAATAACTCTGCAAATTGTATTAGTGCCATAAAATCCAAACTTGAGTGCAAAGTCTTAAAATCCTTTTAATGTGTTCCAAGGACACTAAAAATAATTGGGCAGCTAGGCTGCCTAGCTCATAATGGTAACATCTCATAAGGAAGGAAACATCTAGTCTCATGGAACTTATATCAAGAAAGACAATATATAAATAATGTGTTTAACTTTTTTCTATTTGGCAACTCACAACATAGGAGGAGAGTTCTAAATATGTATTTGTAAATCTCTTTAAAAGGCTATCAAGCTTCATGATAATACAAGTTAATGTTGCAATGTTATATCTTATCTTGTGTGAGTGTGTTTGATTCATTAATTGTGAGGAGAGTTTTGTAAGATCCAGCTAAAAGATGACGCTCAGAGAACCTCACCTTGCTTCACATCGCATCAAATTGCAGATCAATAATACTTGAAAACCTTCCAAACCTTCAAAGTTTATAAAAGGAATGGAGGTCATGTCTGCATGAAAAACATTAATAAGTAATTCCCTCATTGGAAAAACACATAAAAGCATGAATTGAATCACTGAGGTCATATGCTTGCATGAAAGACACTAATAAGCAAGAGCTACATAGTAAATAGTACCTGAGGTCATATGCTTGCATGAAAAACATTAATAACCAAGTGCTACATAGTACATAGTACCTGCCACTTAGCTTAAATATAGCTTAATTAAACTAAAAGAAAATAAAACAAAAAAATCATCACAAAAATAAAACAACTAACAAAATGTTGTATTGTTGAATGACAACACCAAAAAATAGGAAATATGATTAACTAATATTGTTTATATTAACATATATACACTTTAATATATATGTTTATTATATTATATATATTTATGTGTTATATATATGTGTGTGTGTGTTTTTTTAATATATAAATAAGCTATTTTAAATTGAAAATATGGAGAAAAAAATTATAATTCAAGAAAATTGAAATAATAGAAAATGACAAAAAAATAAATAAAAAATAAAAAAAAATGAAAAAAAAAAAAAACAAAAAATTAGTAAGTAAAAAAAATGGAAGTTACTAAAGAACCTATAATAAGACCTCAATCAATCAATCTACAAATAAATAAAGTTAAATAATAATGAAAATTAACAAAAACTAAATTCTTAATGTTAAACTATAGATAAGTGGCAGAATTTTTTGATGAAACCCAAACTAATATGCAAGTCAAAGCAAAACTAAATGGTTAAAGGGTATAATAATTTCCTCACTAGAAAAACGCATAAATACATGAATTGAATTTTAATAGTGTCTAAAGAAATCCACAAATTAGAAAATAATAGAAATTATGACCAAATTATGACAATGGTTTTCGAAAATCTGAATTATAGTGGTCAAACTTCAAGATTTTGAACAGGTTTTTGATAGTGCTAAATCCATTTCCATCATCAACAAACTATTCAAAGACTCAAATTTTTTGAAATATTTTTTAACAAATTGCAGCCAAAAGGAGCAAATTTGTGATGTCAGTGACGCCGATTTTAATTAGTAAAAGGATTCCAAGCGGTAGCTTCTTGCACCAGGTGGTCCCTAGAGAGTTGTGGGTGACAAGAAAGGTACTTTGAGAGTTTAGTTAAGATATTCGAAATGGAATCAGCCTAGCTCAACCGAGGAAGAGACCCACCGACGTAACTGCATTTACTAAGAACGTCTGCTTTTAAAATAATGAAGGGAGAATGCATGAACCCAACAAAACCAAACAAATTTCAGACACATTACGCATCACCCACGTTCTCCGTGACAGGGCTCTTTATTAAACTAGCTTCACATGCTTGCAGGACTTGATAAATTAGGACTGTGTATACTTAATTGTCACGGTATCAAATTACGATGACCTTCGATTAACTCACCTACTCAGTTGCCTCGTCCCCGTCATAAATTTTGCAAAAGTAGAAAGTCGAACATAGGGGGCACTGTAAATTATTTTATTATAGAAAATAGTAGCTTAATTAAAATAGCATAAATACAAATGGAAAGAAAAATGCATGTCTATAAATACCTGAAAGGTAAGCCTCTGGTATACTGGTATCGGAAGAAATCACTGGGCTCATCAGGGGATCTGCTATATGGCTTGGCTATAGAAAGATACAGAAGCTGTTTTTTGATTTCCTTAGATGGCGCATTAACACAGGCTCCTCTATTCTTATTGGCTTGGAACCCACTGTTCTCGGACTGGAAGATTCTCTCTCTCCTAACCTCATTTCCTTCCTGCACTCACAGGGTTTATTCTCTTGGAACAAGCTAATTCACGCATGGTCCTCATCGACGCCTGTTTGGAAGACAGCCGATGAACTCAATCTGCCTCCCTCACTGTGTCATCTATGGGTTTCGGCGTTAAAGGTTTTTGATGTAAAAGGAATTAAACAGTCTGGGACCAATGATGTTTTGGTATGGTCGAAGTCGCGCTCCACTCAGCGAGTCTCTGTAAAAGATCTATATGCAGCTGCCTTGTCAACACTAGAGCCGCTCCCTATGCCCTGGTTTCCTTCGAAGTTCTGGAAATCTTCATGTCCGCTCAAGGCTATTTTATTTTCCTCGTTGGTTTTCTCCAATAGGAACCTTTCATGGGAGGTTCTACAGAGAAAAGGTTGGACGGGTCCTGGGAGATGTGTCATGTGCTGTCAAGCACCTGAAACAAACATCCATATGTTTTTTCAATGTCCGGCATTGGCCAAAATATGGTATGAACTTTCCTTAACTTATGGTTTTCCTCATCAAATTTTCTCTTCTGTACAGGTCGCTTTCAAGTGGTGGAGTGAACAGGTTCCAGCTTGGAGATCGATATTTATCCTTACCTGCTGGTTTCTCTGGAAGTGGAGAAATGCACGCATTTTCCAGGAGTCAAACGCTCCTATTGATTCGGTGCTGGTCTTCATAACAGCATTGGCTGCACCGGACTGACATGTTTTTTCCTCTTTTTCGGCCATGCTTAAATCTATGTGGTTTTCTTCATCTTGTTAAAGTTCTGGATGGACATTGTGAACATGTTCACGGTTTTTTTTGTATGGTCTGTGACCTCTTTATGATTTCAGTTTCTGGCTTATTATAGGCTCAACGACAATGCCTCTATTGTCATCAAGAACAGGTTATGGCTGGTTTAATATGGCCTTTCATGTTACAACTCATTATATTTCCTTAATATAATATACATGTTGATTTTCTCTCTGAAAAAAACTTTTGAATTTTTCCTGAGATTTATATAATTTTGATCTTTCTATAGAGTTGTCTTTTTTTCATTGTTTTATTCTAAAAGGTTTTTCATTCTTGCATTGATTTTTAAAGAACTGAATTATATTTATATCACCAAAAATTATATCATCATTAAAAATGGTCTTTATACAAAATAATAACTCAATTAAAGTCAATGCATAAATAAAAATGGAAGAATAGAGTGAGTGTAGTTTTTTGGTTTGTTTCTTTTTTAAATATAATGGTAAAATTAATATTAAGATTTATTAAATTGTTAAGACTAGTTAGACCTGTTCTTATTAGTCCCCGCCTGGGACTAATAGCGATCGATAGATCGTTGACCTCGTTTTGACCGAGTAAAATTTTCGGTACATGTCATGTTTAACCCAATGTTTGAAATAATTTTTTTTGCTCAATTGATTTTTATCCAAAGTTTATATTTGGACCTCTTATTGACGGGCTTTTCTAAAAACTTAGGGTAAAGAGTTTAGAGTGGCCTGTATAATTCTTTGAAAATTCCACTCGCCTGCCACGTTTCTTTGTGCATGTCTTACACGCGTATCCTTCTCCTGCGAACACTTTGAACTCGGTGGATTTCTTCAATTTAGGGCCCGGTTTTACTTCGGACGCTGTAAGATTTGGCAGCGACGTAGGCTTTGTTCTATTTCGAGTATTATCAACAGAGCTTTGGATTTATGAAAGATTCGTCTGTTCCTGTATTTTTCATTTTCGTTGTCTTTTCTTCGCTCGTCAATGACTGAATTTGATTAAAAAAACTTTATAAGCGATACTAAAATAGCCTTAAGCTTGCATGTAATTTATTTAAATATATGTTTTTCAGTAGAATTTACCTATCAATTGCGTTAAAGATACTCTGTTTTCGGCCCTGAACCCTACCAGGGGAACGCGGCGCCATGTCTTCGAGGAGCTGTTCGTTGTGCGGCCTTAATGGCCACAATTCCCGTACCTGTGTGGGAAGTGGTGTGATGCTCTTTGGGGTTCGTCTGACGGATGGACCAATGAGAAAGAGTGCTAGTATGAATAATTTGTCAAACTTATCTCAATATGAGCACTCGGATCCGGCTGAGGTTGCCGCTGAAGGTTTTGATGGTTACGTCTCGGATGACCTCGTTCATTCATCCAGCAATGCCCGTGAGAGGAAGAGGGGTCAGTTTTATTTTCTTCTAGCACAATTTTTCGTTACTGTTAGGAGCACTATTTTGATACATCTAGCGGTTTTTCAATTTTTTTAAAGGTTTGGGATTATCTGTGTTGCAGGAGTGCCCTGGACAGAGGAAGAACACCAGATGTTTCTTGTCGGCCTTCAGAGAGTCGGTAAGGGGGATTGGCGGGGCATTTCCAGAAACTTTGTAAAGACTCGAACACCGACGCAGGTTGCTAGCCATGCCCAGAAGTATTTCTTACGGCAGTGGCTAAAACAAACTTCCTGCTATGCCGCTCTGAGATTTTATATATGTTAGTCTGATGCTTCTTCACCTGTACTACACTGTTTCAATTCACTGTTTCAATTCCTGAGTATATGAATAGCTAAAAATCCATGGAAGGACAATCTAGGTTTCACATGGGCATGGGGCCTGCTCTGTTCAGGGCCGTCGTATTGCTTTCTGTGTCCGGCCTAGTATATGTAAGTGGAAGCAAAGTAGGGCGTGATTCATGGGCTTGTTTGGCCGCAACCATTACAGCTCCTGGTACGGTTTTCCACTGCTATTTCCCTCTTTTTGGCAAAAAAAATTATTCTCCCATTATTTACAAATTTGAGATTATCATGAAACATGTTAATTTAGATCGTGGTATGTTTATATTCAAATTCTTTTACAGGTGGCACAAACATAGGGATAGGAACTACGCTAGGGATTAACATTTTGTATTTTTGTTGCAGAGACTGTCATCTAACAAGGCAGGAATGCAAGCAATGGCAGCGGGGCCGGTGATCTACGAGCAAGTGTTCTGGCAATCCAGAGTTAGTGCTGCCTTCCGAACACGATGGGCATGTCTCATGGTAGGAATTGTGATGCAGTACAGCAGCATGCATCACCACTGGTTGGCATTCCCTGTCTTTGCATACGTTGTGACCGTTACGGTCGTTGGGGAGGCCTTGTTCGGAGAAGCACTGCGATCCGCCTTCTCTGTTCTGATTGGAACTCTTCATGGAGCCTTCCCCACGATAGCCTATGGTTGATAAAACCCCAGAGGTTTTCAGTATGGGCAACAACGGCGTGTGTTACTGTCAGCTGTTTTTTCATCGCCTATGCCAAAGTTGTTAATATTACCTCCAAGCGAGTGGCATTTGCCCAGGTTGTTATCATTTACATTTCCACTTTCATGATGAGGGAAACTATGGATTCAATCACATACCCTCTACGTATAGCAGGGACTACAGCTCTTGCGGCAGGTTGTGCCTTACTGGCTTTGATCCTTCCGGTTCCAAAACTAGCTTGCTACCAGGTAATCTCATTGTTTTATATTTTTTTGGGCTCCGTAGGAACTTTGAATTTCATGCTTTAAATAATACTTTATAATATATCCAATTGAATTGTTTCTGGGTAATTTTTGATCTTTTACATAATACTTCATAATAAAAAACAATTTAGCTACTAAATAAGTAATCCCATTGATCTCTGTAAATCATAGAGATTTTAATGAAATAAATCATTATGACGGGATCAAAATAAGAGATCGTAGTAGTATTTGAACTTTTCTTGAACCTCGTAAAAAGTTTGCTTCTATCAGTCTCAAAGGTTTTTCTGTAAACATGAAAATTTGAATTCTAAATATGTTGATTAAATGACTAAAAATTTGAATATGACCTCGATTCTTCAGTTTCAAGAGAAAAGCAAGCTGTCTGCTCGCATAACCTCAGAGGTCTTCAGACTTTTGGCTGAAGCCTTCAATGCAGATGAATACGAGGAGGCTAATTCATTACGCTTCCAAGCTAAGTCCTTGTCCACAGCTGCAGGCATTATTCTTAAGCAAGTGGAAGACAACTAGGTCGAAATTCCTATTATATTGACATACATACCTTTCTACCATATGTTCCTAGTTAAATTGCAGCAGTAAACTCTAATCTTTTGTTAGCGTGCAACAGGTAGATTTAAAGTGGGAGCTGCCAGCAATAGGATGTTTGCCATCGGTTAGACTTTTCAGTAAAGAATATGGTAAACTGAAGCAATCTCTTGCAGGCATGGAAATGGCCCTGAAATTTTCACCCCCCTCTCAAATAGGAGACACAACACATGGCACGATTTGAGTTTAAATTTGACTTCAACAAGATTAATTTCAATTTGAGTTCAAATTTTCTGATCAGGTTCGTATGAGGTTCGACTATTTTTCAAAATATATCTATCTGTAACACTGAACCTCGGAAGGGAATTCAAACATATGCAGCAAATTAGTGAAAAAATTATAGAGAACTTCTATGATTCTTATAATATAAAGAGACAAATCTGTATATTAATGTAATGTTTTATGCAGCAAGAAACAGAACTTGAACTCTGTAAAGCGATTTTGCTCTGATGTTAGAAATTAGAGATATCTAAATTAAAAGTTTCAGAAACCATAGTACCTTGATCCGTAAAGCGATTTTGCTCTATGTTAGAAATTAGAGATTCTAAATTAAAAGTTTCAGAAATCATAGTACCTTGATCCGTAAAGCGATTTTGCTCTGATGTTAGAAATTAGAGATATCTAAATTAAAAGTTTCAGAAATCATAGTACCTTGATTCGCTTGTAGCAGAGAGTGTCGAGCTGTTAATTCTCCTGAGTAAGTTCAGAGCAGAGAGTGTGGCCGCCTACCTTCTATGCTTGTTCCTTATTCCTTGTCTCTGTAATTTCGCAGGGGTTAATTCATTCAGCTCATCCAGATTTTGCTTTGACAAAAATGCATAGGTAGGAGGGATTACGAACTGCACAGGTAGGAGGGATTACGAACTGGGAGTACGTGTTGTGTGCAAGTGTTGGCAGGGGAGGGGCTGAGTTGCAGGTGGCGAGGTGGCCTTTAAAAAGGCTTAAAGAATATGCCATCACATTACATATATACCAAATATTTTAATGCACCACACGACCTTCTTAAAAAGGGCTCAACGCATATTTCAACGCACACGACTCATTAAAAAAAAGGCTTCAACATATAATAAAAGGAATTCAACACAAAAAATTGTATGGTTATCCCTTTAATGTATATGAACCACTTAACACACAAGAGATGCACACATTCAACGCACCAACCATAAAAAAAATAACTCATCCATAAACAATGCACACAACCATTAAAAAAAACTCATCTATAAACCAGCTAAGCTAAGCTACAGAGTAGCGAGTGCTTGCAGTTTTGTTTAAATATAGTTTGATTAAAATAAAAGGTTATAAAGATTTGGTAAAATGGAAGCCTATAAAAGTGTATGGTGATCTGTAAATTAAAATTGGAAGAAAAATAAGTAAAAAAAAAAATTAAAATCGGAAGAAAAATAAGTAAAAAAAAATGAAGAAATTAAGAATCCGGATATATGATAATGCAAAGGTAATTTTCCATCCAGATACGTTTGCGAAGGAGAATATGAATGACTCTTAAATTCCATAAAGAAGAGTGCGTTTTTAATTCCAAATCAATACACGGAATGAATGCCTTTTGAAGTGTATAAAATGTCGAACTGTTTCTAAAGAGGCAGTTATCATTTAATTAAACTATTTAACATTTCAAAGCTGCATAGAGTAGATTTGTTTTGACCGTGGACAAAATTTCACATTTCCTTGTTAATAATAATTTGTTATTATTTAATCAAAATATTTGAAATCTTAAATATGAGAGTATTACAAAAGTATAATAATTTCTTTTCCAAAAATATTTTTATGCATATATATAATATTTTTTTTCGCATTTATAAAGCTCACTTTTCATTTTAATTTTTTTAAACCTTTCCAAACAGAATCAGCCGTTGAATATCTTACGCTGTTTTCTTATGATTTTTTAGTAAAGTCAATTTCAGATTTAAAAAGTATCGACAGAAGAAGCGAATTCAATTTAAAATACAGGCAAAAGGCGGCGACCTGAAAGGACAGACTGGATATCTAGCATAGATGTGACATATACAACATAATTTACATGGGATTTTATTTAACCATTTTTATTCCATATTTGTAAAATAATTGTATTGATAATTAATTATAATTAAATTAATAGAGATGGTTACATTAAAAATAAGATAAACGAAAAAATTATTTGAAAAAAAATATTTAATATTTTTTTTAAATTTTCATTATTCAAGAATTTATATAACTAAAAGATGATTATACCTATGAATTTTTAACATCGCTGAGTGTAGTTCATGCCCACACTGCTTCTTAGTCTGGATAACTTTAGGTCCATGCAACCAGCTGCTTCTCCTCTGTTATTTTATCTATTTAATTCGACTAAAAAGTAGTCTTTATTGTACATTGATCCGCCTCGAAACCTATCAGCCATCATTTTTTCTTCCTGAAATACGAGTAAAGAGGGATTTTTCACATAACGTGCGAAAAGTCAACGCCTTGCCTTATTCTTTGTGGTGTTTTAGTCTGTGAGAAGTCCTGAGACCTTGATTGGTTACACTTGCAGAGAAAATGAGCAGCTTTCTAAATATGGAGACACAAAAGCGGCTCGGAATATTATGTTGCTGGAGCTCAAAAAGCTGATTGAAGCTAACCCTCTTTTTCGAGACAAGTTGGCATTTCCCGGTCTTAAAGCTTCACGGCTCAGAACGTTAATAAATCAAAGGTCTAGTAGGATATCTTGCTTGGCAAAATTATCCATCCCTTATAACCCCTGCCCAGAACCATGAATATGATATCAAAGTTCCAATCGGAATTTATGAGGGGTGGATAATTTTAATCATTTTGTCCTGTGCGTTGAGGCATTCTGATTTCTAACTGTATCTTCTTAGTTTCTATTTGTGGTGTTTGGGAGTTTTTTTACGTACTTTCTGTTATTTATTAATTATTGAAATTTGTTGTAGAAGCATAGTTTCTGGCTTATTGGCTTCTTGGTACTAAACTTGCTAATTCAAGTAACGATACCTCTTTCATACTGCACTGTCACAACGTTTGTATTGTATTGTCCCTGCAGACCCCGGCAGGGACTACCGCCACGACAGTGGCTCCTTGTTGTTATAGAGGTATTAGTTCCATCCGTGTTCACCCAAATACTCTAATATATTATCAAATCACCATCATAAAAAGAAAAATATTAAAATATAAACCATTAAAACATTTTTTAAATTATTATTAATTAAATAATATACTCTATATTTACGATAATCGTAAATTAATATTCAACGGAAAATAAAATCGTTAAAGGATCAGGATAACTCTTCAAAAATTTAAGAAACAAAGCTTCCCCCGGTCATGCGGGTCACTATTCAAAGGGAAAGGGTAACTCATTAAATAAATTAAATGGATCAGTTTTTAATTATTTTATAATAAGAAAGGTTAAAAAGTATGTTAAATTAAGTTGTATAATTATAAATAATTAAGTTTATTTTTTATTTTTTAAGTGTTAACAAGGATCAAGCGGGTTGAAGTGTAAACTATAAATTTGTTGACTTTTGTGGTGTAAATTACAAGAGTGAAACTATTTGATTTTTTTAGGCACATGGTTGATCGGATTTATATTTATATTATATGAATTTCACATTCTTATATAAAACTAATTTCCTTTTTAATGTCATTAAAAGTTTGACTTAATTTCTATGGAATATGTAAGATATATTTTTAGTAGTGAGGGTAGGGGGTTTAGATATATGTCAAGCATAACTTTTTTTCTTTTGATTTAATTAAAAAAGTTATAAAATAAAAGTTAAATTAAAATATTTATAAAATATTTTCATTTTTAAAATGAGTTATGGTTTTTGGGCGTGTGGTATTGGTAAGCCATGGTATTGGCACATGGTATTGTAATAAAGCTTATTTACAAATAAATAATATCCATGGTAATGTGGGGGTGAATATCATGGTTACCATTTTGGTTATATTGTAAGTATTAAGTTGTTATATCCATGGTTAATCATTATAATGTTTAAAGTTGAAAAATAAATATTTGTTTTTCATTATTATGAGAAAACCTTTTTTCATACACTTCATTGGACCATAACTTAGAAGGTCTTATTGTATTCTTTTTATAATATAATGTCATGTGGATAACTTTATCCCACATTTTATACCATAATTTATGGATATGATTCCAATATGAATGCATGGTCTTTAGGTGCTTGTCTAGAGATTTCTAATCCAAAAATAAAATCCTTGAAAATAGATCATATTCAGTTAAATAACATATTTACCATAAGTTGATTCACATCTTAATTTAAGCAAGCATTTGCATAAAAATGCATAGAATAGTATAACTTATAGAAGAAATGACATTTTTCAGAGCATTTTTTGTGGTTAATTTGTTAATTTTCACCAAAATGCAGCAAAAATTTAAAAAAACTTGAGTTTCAGTTGTTTAATCTGTAGAATTTGAGTGCCTCGCAGTTTTTAAGCTTGTTGAATGTTAGGAAACCATCTCACAAAAAGGTAGAAAAGATAGATCAACGCCTTAGAATTCAGCCTCTTCGAGGGGGCAACCTCCTTTACATTACAGAAATGAAAAATTCTTGGATGATACAAATGACTAAACCTTCCTTCTATATATAGGAGTCTAAGGGGTCACAATATAATCAAGTTGACATAACAATAATAACATAAGGGCAGATAAATAACAATAGTGGGTTTCTATGGGGCATACTAATAACAATATGGGAACAATAAGGGCACAATAATCACAATAAGGGATACAATGACAATAGTAATGGGGGAATCACTTGTATTATAAGGGCCTAACATGTCCCTCTCCTTCTGAAAAGCGTTGTACTCATCACTTGAATAGTTCTGGATGCTTCTGTATATATTTCTCATCCTCCCATGTGGAATCTTCAGCAGATTAGTTCTTCCACTTGATGAGATAATCTGAAATTGATTGATTTCGTAGCTGTCGAGTTCTTGTTTCTGTGCCTGCTTCCAGTTCCAATATGATTTTTCCTTCCTCGTCAAGTTCTGGCAATATTGTTTGAACTGGGAGCTTGTCACCTATAACCTTCTTTAAAAATGAAATATGGAAAACTCGGTGCACTCAGGAAGTTGCAGGAAGCTCCAATTCGTATGCCATAGTACCAATCTTTTGCAACACCTTGTACGGACCATAATACTTTGGTGATAATTTATTATCCTTCTTAGCTTTCTTGAGGGACATTTATTTATATGTTTGTAGCCATAGGAATACCTAGTCACCTACATCAAAACTTCCTTCGCTGCGATGTTGATCTACCTGTTGTTTCATTCTACTCTACGCGAACGGGAGGTTATCCTTTAAGAGTTGGAGAACTTGTTGTTGATGATTGATGTGATGTTCCACTACTTTAACCTTAGAATTTTCTCTTAAATATAATGTGATGGATGGTGGATGATATCCATAAAGTGCCATAAATGGGGTCATTTTTGCTGCAGTATGGAAGGAAGTGTTGTGTTATCACCCTAAAATTTTTGTTTCTAAACTTTGGAAAGTTTGCCTTGTTTCTAGTCATAGTCTTATAATAGGTTTTGAGTCATCTCATCTCAATAGTGCCATTCTCTTTTCCAAATAAAGTTTGACAGCCTCATTCCATGTCTTAGAAGCCTCACCATGTGTTTAGAAGCCATATCTCACATCATTTTGAAGAAATTTTGAAATTAGCTACAAATCCATGTTTTCGTAGCACAGAAAATGTAAAAATCCTGTTTTTCACTATGAAATCATTGAACTAAGAGTTTTCGTAGCATGCTATGAAACCACTGGAAAAGCATGTTTCAACATAAAGGACTCTATTTTCTACTTTTACTAGTCAACTTCGAGAAGGGTTCCTGAGCCGCTGAGAACTCAATTTTGAAAACTGAAAGAGGCTTTTCTTCCTAACATACTAAACCACACAAACCTCTTTCAATTTCTTCAAATTCGTTATGAGGTGGGAGAAATTTATTGTTAAACTTGCGCTACGAAACTACTGAAAGCCAAGCTTTGTCTTCTGGTTTTAGTAGTCACTTTCAAGATCAGTTTTTGGTCATAGGAAAAGGTATTTTGGAATTATGAAGGAGTTTTATCTTCATCAACTCTCTAGCTACAATAACCTATCTCACTTTCTTCATACGTGTTATCAGTTGGGAGATACTAAGTTTTCTTTGAAACTATACTTTCAGAGAACATATTTTTCCTATTTTCACGTGTTTTTCAAGGACAGATTCTAGAAAGCTGGAGAATTTTTTTTAAGAACCAAGAGAGGTTTCCATTCTAGAACGTATGTGCTACAAAAATCTCCTTTAGTTTTGTAAAATATGTCAGGGATGAGAAAATAAAGGCTCTGTCCCACGTGCTAATTTTCAAAAATCCTAAACCTAAAAACAGGGAAACATGTTCCCTAATTTCTAGGGTTTATCATCAGCAGTAAGGTGACAATGTGGGAGGCTTCATGAAATTCAGCCTCATGAGGTTGTAGCTATCAAAGAATGCATTCATTTTTTAGTTAAGGTGGTTTAGTCATAACAAGGAGTTGTACTCCTAATTGTATTAGGACTCTAAGACAGTCAGCTAATTGTCACTTGTATTTAGTAGTCTGTTTTATGGTTAGATTAGGTGTCAATAATAGAAATTAAAATTATCTTGATGAGGGATGAGGGTATCCATGTTTTAAATGCTATATATAAAGCAAGAGGTCAAATTAGCAAAGGGTTGGAGACTTTTTGGCTGAGCTGCTACTCTATGTGCAGACTGTGTATATTTTTAACCTAATGCAGAATTTCTACTTAGACAACTCAAGATTCATGAAGAGTTCTTGTATGTTCTTGTTTTGATGAAATCTTCCAATACTTATATTGTAGTGGTGTTTACTTATGATACTCAGAACTCATCAATGACGCTCTGACTTCCTTCATAGATAAACTAATTGTGTTTCACTGTTTTATATTTGCATTTCTACATTTGAACTCTATAATGCCTTGGCTTCCATGCTAGGTAGAATGTTTTGGCTTCACTAATCAGGATTCAAAGAGAGTTTTTAATATCCTATTGTCTCAAGGCTTTCCTCTTTCACTTACTTGTAGTGGTATGAATACATGTTACATAGAACTCATCAATGATGCTCTAACTTCCTTCAAGTATTTATAAACTGTGTTTCCTTGCATTGCATCTTTGTTTTGTTGATGTATAAAGACTCTCTATGCCCTGAATTTCATGTTAAGCTGATCTTTTTATGGTACTGAAACATACTTTGACTCCATAGCCAAATGGTAGGTAGCCTTCATCTTTCAACCTATAAACATATAAAATCACAAACCATAGAGTTAGCCATCTATCCATATCTTTAATCAATATCATTAACCCTTTGAGAGAGCCCTCTCATGTTGAGGAGGCTAATCCTCAGCCAAAAGATTGGTTTGAAATAGTTACTCAAAGTCTTCCTGATCAGCACCCTATCAGGGTCTGGTTTTGTGATAACATGTTATACCACCATTTAGCCAGAGGAAACCATTTGAAGCATTGTGTCTATTTATTAGATACATAGCAACAAATATATCCTTCCAAACATTTGTTTAGTATCTCAGTTTTCCCATTAGATTTAGGATGATAAAATGAGCTATGAGCTAACTCGGTACTGAGACAAGAGAATAATTTTGTCTAAAACTTTCCAGTGAAAATGGGATCTCTCTCGCTTATAATAATCTTTGGGTTTCCATGTAGCTTTTGAATTATTTCCATAAATGCAGTAGAAACTGTGCTAGCTTTAAATGGATGTCATAATGCACAAAATTGTGCATACTTGGTAAGAATATCAACTACCACCATGATGACACTCTTTCCTTCGGACTTGGGTAAACCAGTGATAAAATCCATTGAAACCTCCTCCCAATGTTGGCTTGGAATGGATAAAGGTTGTAATAGAGCTGGGGTATTAATTGTTTCAACTTTATTTTGTTGGCAAACCAAACATTCTGTCACAAATTTTTGAATATCTAATTTAAGCCCATCCCAAAAAAATTCCTTCTTAACCCTGTGGTAAGTTTTTAAAAATCCTGACTGCCCTCCTAAGGGAGAAGTGTCCAATTCCATAAGAATCTTTTGTTTGAGTTTGGAATTCTTACATAGGTATAAGTGATCTTTGTACCATAACGAATCATTTTTCTAGCTATATGTATTAGATATACTGGAATATTGTTGTAATTGTCGAATGAGTGGTCACACTTCTTCGTCATTCTTCCATTCCTCCCTTGCTTCATTTATCCAATTTGGTTGGATAATAGAAATGGCACACAACAATGCTTCTACATCCTCATCCTTTCTTGAGAGTGCATCTGCCACAACATTTTGCTTCCCTTTTTTGTAGATGATTTCAAAGTCACAACCCAACATCTTTGTGACCCATTTCTGTTGCTCTTCAGAGGATAATATTTGTTCTAAAAAGTCTTTAAGACTATCATGATCCGTTTTTACCTTGAATTGTCTTCCCACTAGGTAGGGTTGCCATTTATTAAGTTCATGTAGTATTGCCAACATTTCCTTCTCATAAATAGCTTTGTGTAAATACTTTCCCTTGATTAGATGATTAAAAAGCAATGGGTCTTTCATTTTGCATTAAAACAACACCAATTGCATTTCTTGAAGCATCACATTCCACAAATAAGGTTTTTGTGAATTCTGGCATAGTTAAGACCGGTGCTTGGCACATTGCCTCTTTAAAATGTCCGAAGGCCTTCCTCAGTTATGAAGTCCATGAAAATGCATCTTTATTCAATAATGTTGTTAGAGGTGTTGTTATTCTCCCATAATTCTAGCAAAATTGTGATAATACCCCGTCAACCAAATAAATCCTCGCAGATTCTTTATGGACGTGGGGATTTTCCATTCCTTAATAGCTTTAATTTTGCTAAGGTCTACCTTAACACCATCATGAGATACAATATGACCTGGATATTCCACCTCTTGTACTCTAAAGAAACATTTGGATCTTTTTGCATATAATTGTTTCTCCTCCAATAGTTTGAGTGCCCTGTCGACATGTTCAACATGATCCTTTGAAGACTTGTTGTAGATTAGTATATCATCAAAAAATACTAACACAAATTTTCTAAGGAAGGGTTTGAAAATGGAATTCATCAAACCTTGAAATGTAGAAGGTGCATTGGTAAGGCCAAAAGGCATGACCAAAAATTCATAATGACCCTCATGAGTTCTAAATGTTGTTTTTGGAATGTCTTCAGTCTTCATTTTGATTTTTTGATATCCTGAATGAAGATCCAACTTGGTGAAGTAAATTGATCCATGTGATTCATCCAATAATTCATCAATGATATGGGAATGGGAAATTTATCTTTAATAGTGAGCTTGTTGAGCTCCCTATAATCCGGACACATGCGCCATGACCATCCTTCTTGTGCACTAATACTACTGGAGCCTCTAGCATTTCTGCAATCATACATTCAATTTCACTCTTTCGAGCATAGGGATATCTGTACGACCTGATGTTTGGAGGAACACTTCCTAGAATCAAATGAATAGCATGATCATGATCACGAATAGGTGGGAGACCTTTGGGAGTCTCAAATACCTTGGAATGATTTCCCAAGACTTTTTCGAGATCTGGAGAAATAGATGATTTTGATGTGGGAACCTCTGGCGAACATAATTGTGCAATTACACCTCATTGTTCCTTCTTTAGAAGCTTTGTCATACCATTAGAGCTGATTATCTTTCCCTGTTTCCCTGCAGTACCACTCAATTCAACTTCCTTTCCTTCCGCACAAAATTTCATGAAAAGTTATTGAAAATTAAAAGCTATTGTACCCAAGGTTTGTAGGCATTGGACTCCTAGTACAACATCAACACCACCCATTGGAATGGAAAGCATTGGGCTATTCAATACATATTCTCCATGGATAGCTTGATATTATGGCACTTTCCAGAGCAATTTATTGTTCCTCCATTTGCAACCATCACTTGACACTCTGGTGCTGGATATAAGAAGCAATTCAATTCTTTTGCTACCTTACAATGAATATAATTGTGAGTACTTCCTGAATCAATCAACACTATACCTTTTTCTTCTTGATTTGTCCTTCTATCTTGATGGTTTGAGGAGTGGTAATTCCCGCCAATGCATTACAAGATATGGTCGGATTTATTTGTTCTTCATCTAGGCTTTGTTCCTAGAATATATCCTCTTCTTTTGACCTTTCTTGCCCCTTTTCTTCTTCCTCTTCACAATCTATGTAGAATAATTTCTTCTCAGCACACTTATGACCTTTAGTGTATTTGCTATCACAACTGTAACAAAGCCCGTTTGCTCTTTTTTCTTCCAATTGTTGTGGTGTCAACCTTATAGGTTGTGGAAGACTAGGGGCAACAACACTTCCATCTTTATAGTTGTGAGTGGTATGCTTCCTGGTTGCCATAATTTTGCTTTCTATTTTTCTTGCTAACTTGAATGCCTTCTCTAATGATCAGGTTCCCAAAGGAAAACATCATGTTGGATATTATCCTTTAAAGTCCCTATGAACACATTAATCCTATGCTCCTCTGGAATATTTTTTACCCTATGTTCAATTTTTGGAACTCCTCAATGTGCTCCATTATTGAACCCTTTTGTTTGAGACTTATCAATGGGCTAAAAAAATGTGTTGCTTTTTGTATCCTCATAATGTGCTATCAATTCTTCCGTAAAAATTTCCCAAGTGATAAATTGTTTACGAGAGCAAAGCCATTGATACCATACAAACTGATTTGTTTCCAAATATAAAGTTTCCATACGTACATTTTGTGTGTTTTTCACATTATTGAGATCGAAAAATTGCTCCATCTGTAATATCCATGTTGCGGGATCCTTGCCATCAAACTTCCTCATATCGATTTTTGGAATATGATGGGTCTTCGATCCCACATTAGAGTCTATGGAAGCATGATTAACATTTCTTTTGTTCTCATCATGAGTTTCCTTTACTACCCTTTCACCCTTAGTGACCATTTCTTGTAGCAACTTATTCATATTTATCTTCAATTCGTCCATCTTATCATCCATGCCATCCATTTTAGCATCCATGCCATTCATCTAGCTTCCATGCCATCCATCTTAGTTTCTACACCTTTCTTTAAACAATGCATCTTAGCTTCTACACCTTTCTTTAAACCATCCATCTTAGATTCTACATCTTTCATCTTAGATTCTGTTACTTTTTGTGCAAGTGACATTTGTTGCATTTGGTCTCGTAATTTTGATATATCATGTTGCATTTCTTCCTCTTCTTCATGAGTCATGCTAGAGCTTTCAGGTTGCTTACTAAGTGTTTGCATTTTCTTTCCTTGGGCATCAATTACCGATAATAATGCTTTACTATGCCCTTTGAATTCCTTCAAACTAATTTTTCAAAACAAGCTTAAGCAAAAATTTTAAAAAAACTACGCACCTTTTTTCACTTTGTAGGAGCCTGATATTGAATCTGATGTATCTCTGTAATTTCGAATCATCCAGTTCTGAAATTGCGACCTGTAGTAGCCCTCTGTGTCCTCTTTCCAATGCCACTATTCTAATCCAAATTGGATTCTCCAAGAAAGAGTTATGCACAATCTCCCAAGATGACCTCATTATATACCTTTCCAGAAGAGAAAACTTGTATGAAGTGCCACGTGTCACTATTTCAACCTATGGCACTGAAAAATATATGCAAGAAACTAAAGCTCATCCTATTTTTGTACCTTCTTACAAAATTTCAATCTGATGATCAGAGAGAAAGTTATGAAAAATTTCCCCAGGTCACTTGTTTGGAATGTAATTCAGGAGTATGCAAAAATACCAACTTCCTCAGATCATATCTCCACAAATATAGCACGAAAAGCTCTGAAATTTGGACCTAAGGTTTAGTGTTATTTTGTCTCAAATGGTTTTTTTTTTCACTTTTGAAACGTCACAAAAGAAAATGTTATAGCGAAAATTCCACGATGACATAGTTGGAGTAGTGAAACCCTAGAATCCAAAGCTCTGATACCAAATGTTATGAAACCAACTTACAAAAAGATAGAAAAGGGAGATGAATGCCTTCAAATTTAGCCTCTTCGAGGGGGAAACCTCCTTTACATTAGAAAAATGAACAATTCTTCAATGATTCAAATGAAAAAGGCTCCTTTCTATATATAGGAGTCTATGGAGTCACAATATAACCCAACCGACCTAACAATAATAACATAAAGCCCAAAAATAACAATAGAGGGATTCTGTGGGGCACAATAATAAAAATATGGGGACAATAGGGGCTCAACAATATTAATAAGGGATACATCTACAATAATAATGGGGTAATCACTAGTATTATAGGGACCTAACAGCGTACATGTTGAAAACCATGGTTTTGGTTCGAGGTATTTGGTCCAAGGTATCTTTGGACCATGATATTGACGCTAGGTATTTAGTCTTAGGTATTCGGTCTATGGTATTTGATCCAAGTTATTGGCCCTAAGTGGATTCATTCCATGGTATTGAGGAAGGCCAATAATTGTATAAAGAAGAGAGGATCATAAGGCCAAATGTGCAAGTGAATAAGATTCTAAGGAATACTTCAATCTGAAGTATATTTTATGTTGCAGGGTTATGTTTGGGACTAGATCTGAAATATTTATGTGCACCTTGAGTTCAATATTGGATCAGGATCATGAGACCTGAAATGAATTATTCTTGAATGATCTGATATTGGTTGAGGCTAGATCTGATGTTTTGCATCTATTTTATTTGTTATCTATCATGATTTGGGTTCGCTTGAAGTCTAGAATTGCAACAAAGTTCTGAGTCAATATTTGCAGATCTGTACGCAGGTTCATCTTGGCAAAAGAGTGTATACATGCAGGTTCTGTTCTTTCACGTAGTGTATACAAAATAAAGGCTTCATGTTCAGAGATGACTGATCTATCAGATCAATATTGCTGATTTATTGTTGTTGCTACTTTACTGTTGTCTGTAAATGAAGTCCTTTTAGATCTCAATGTAAATTTGAATGCATAAGAAGGTTGATATTTGATTGATTATATAAGTGATAAGAAGTGTTTTCTGTTGCCTGCCTATGTCAAGTTCGGTAAGTTGACAATAGATGTTTAGTATATTGCTGGTTGGTATAGTTTGTGATTCAGAGATTTTATTATTTAGAATCTTTAGAGGTATACGCAGGTTGGGCTGAAGGAAGTAGCATATACATGCATGTTTTCCTCATTGAAGTAGCGTATACAGTCTGACACATAAACTTTTGAGGCTTCAGTTGGTTTTGAATGTTGATACAAGTTTCTGGGTTCAACACAGTGTTTTGATGACATTGATCTAATTATTTCATATTAACTACATGTTGGTCGATGAAGTTTGAGTTTTTAAATTTCTAATGGGTTATTGATGAGTCAAGGTCTTAATATGTCTTGATCTGTGCCAGGAGGATTGAGTCTGAAAATTCATGAAACGTGGTCCCTGGTGGAAGAATGGAGTTTTCTGTAGGCTGGCACCTATGTACTAGTAAACATACTGGCTAGTACAATAGCTAGGGGGTTGTAGCTCCCTTCCTGTAGAAGTTGGAGAATGAGAGAAGATTGTAACCTTCTGTAGGTAGAAGGCTGTGTACTGGTATGAGTCTACACCAGTATAATATTGTAAACAAATTTTCTTATTATTAAAAGAAGACAGAAATGACAGCAGCAAGTGGTTTTCACCCACATTGGGTTTCCACCTTAAATCTTGGTGTTCATGTGTGTTGTTTCTGTGTAATAGTTTATTATGTTTATACTGCACATGGTTACTGTTTAATGACTGATGAATTACTGATGCACTCACTAAATATCAACATATCATGAATTAACTGAATCATAAGTTTACTGCATAAATGTTGGTTTCCTTAAAGACAGTTGTGGGTACATGCTAATTCCCCTCTCTGAAGTAGCATATATAAATCTAATTATGAAAAGGAAAAATTCTTGATCTGATAATACTGATTCACGCCCCCCTCTCAGTGTTATTTCACAACATTAGCTAGTCACCCCCATGCCATATTCTAAAAATTAATGTGGGATCTCATGGAATAAACCAACCAAAACCAAACTAGGACTTCTAGAGGGTCAAACGACCTCATCCCTCAACTAGTGATTCCACCTCACTTCGGACATCACTAACCATCATCAGGTCGATCTCTACCCAAGATGTCCAAGGCTCTATAGTGTTTTTCCAACCCGGATTCCAGGACTGGTAACTCAACCCACAATTTTTATCGAGCTTCTAGAGCATTTTCTAACCAAGGCCTCTAGGACTAGTAACTCAACCCACAACTATCATCAAGCTTCCAGAGTTGTTTTTCCAACCAAGGCTTCTAGGACTAGTAACTCAACCCACCAAGGGGTTTCAAAGTGTTTTTCCAACCAAGGCTTCCATTATTAGTAACTCAACCCAAGATGTTACAGGGTTTCTAAAGATGTTTTCCAATCAAAGTTTCCAGGACTAGTAACTCAACCCAAACTATTAGAGGGCTTCTACAGTTATTTTTTCAAACAAGGTTCCAGGAACTAATAAATCAACCCACATCCATAAGGAACATGAGCATCAACCAAAAACATAGGTAAACCCACAACACCATGGCTATCGAGGAAATGGAAAGGTTAGGAAAAACCACTATCACTGTAGGCAATCCTCCATGCAAATGATAGCTCATAACCAAGAAATGACATGCATGTGTCATGCATGCCAAAACTAGCAAGGAAATCATACACACAAATAGGTACCTCCAAAGTAAATCCGATGTAGTTGTTGATCCTAATATCTTCTTGTTCTTTCTTACTTCTTCTTTCCCTTCTTTCTCCAAATCCAATGTATGCCACACTCCTCCAAACGTGCTCCAATAAAACTCTAAGTGTCCAAGAGTATGAGAGAGACAATAGAAGAGAGCTCCACCACAGAACTAACAAAAGGTTACCAATTGATCCTCATAAACATTTTTATCAATGAGTCCTCTATTTTCTTCATTTTCCATTATTTTCCTTCAATTTCCTCCTCACATGCGACCTATGGCCTTTCAACTTCTGTTTCTCCTAATTTCCAGTATTTTCATAAATAATATGTCAATTAATGCCTCATGCCTTTCCAAAGCCTTTATCATTTCCTCTTCCAATATCCTTTAGCCATAATAAACCAAACGAACACCCACTAGGATGTTTTTCCCACCAAACTTACACATAAAGGAAATAAGTTACTAGTATTTTTTATTATAACAATATTGTACTCAATTTTCATCACATATGCCTCTATTTACATATGCTTATACTTTACATTCTAAATTGATTCATTGCCTATGTATTCAAAATAAAATTTTGTTCACAAAATATTATAAACATTTTGTCTACAGTAATCAAAATGGTTCTTCTATACAGAGATATGTATAATAATTTCACTATTCTAAATATATAAAATAAATGAAGCATATTTAATGTTCAAAGAGGGAAATTTTATTCTTTTTATTTTTACTTGCATGTTTACTCAAAAAATTTCGTCTACATAGTACTTCAAAAATAAAAAAGTTTAGCAAATGAAACATTGTTAAAATAATGAGATAATCAAGGTACAACCTTTTCATTCTATTTTAGAAAATAAAATTGGATATTTTCGACGTAAATAACATGTAGAAAACCTTTGTCAACTTGTCTTGACGATGAACCCCACTAGTTGGTTCGAAACGTGTCGAAAAAGGTTTTCTACATGTGATTTACACCGAAACTCTTCTTAATAAATGTTATGGATCGCAGAAGCCTCAATTCAAAAATTGGAGATATCAGGAATCACCCAACCTTCAATCTTTCCCATGAAAGAGTCCCTCCAAGATTTAATAGGCTAGAAGTCAGTTTTAATCCATCGCTCTCTTTTTTGTGACTGTACTTTTTCCACCTTAGTTCAGCACAACATGAGTCTATAGCCCCTATAGGAAAAGGAACATACCATTTTTCCAAATTAGTTGGTAGTTAGTAGTTATGTCTTCTTTATCCACCAAGTGGAAGGTAGTTACATGGCTCATTAATGAGCCTTACATTCCCCAACCACCTTAGATAGCATCCTATCTTATTGTGAGAATTGTTGATAAATAAATTTTCATAATTTAATAATATAATCCTCAAATTAGATCCATAGGTATTATTCCATCAATGATAGTTAAATTCCATCATTAAATTGCAGCTCATAATTTCTCTTTAGCTAATTGTACTTTTGGAATTATTTTCCATATTTTTTCTTAACAACTTAAAAAACAAATCTACATAAAATATTTATCAGTGACAAAATACTAATAAACCAATTCTAATTCTATCCCAAACTCATAACCACAAGTAAAAATGAGATATAAAATTTTACAAATAAACACTCTATGAGTGGATATCCCACCCTTCCCTACTTAAGTTTGACATCATCCCAATGTTTGCTTTATATTTCAAGCGATTTTTTAAAAATAATTATGGATATGCTTCTTTAAAAGTATCTTCCAATTCCCAAGTTGCCTCTTTCTCGCTGAAATGTTTCCACTGAACTTTCACTTGGGATTTTATTCTATTACGTAGCATGACATCCCTCTGGTATAGGATGCATAGATGTTCTACTAGGAACTCTCCCCTTGGTTCTACCTATACAACATTCTAATTAGTTATTTAGTTATATCATGTACATATTTATTTAATAAAGACACATGAAACACATTAGGAAATTTGATTGATGGTAGCGAAAGATGATAATAAATTTAGCCTATCCTTGTTAACACTTCAAAGGGTCCACAATATCTAGGTGACATCTTGGTGAAACAACCAAATTTAAGGGTATTTTTCTTTGGTTTCACTTTTAGATAAATGTGGTCACCCACAATAAATTATTTTTGAACTCTATTCAAATCTACATAATTTGTTTGTCAATCTTGAGTTGTTTTCAAATTTTGATTCACTAGCTTAATCATTTCTTCCATTCCTTCAACATATTTTTTCCTAAAACTAGCCTATATTCAGGATGATCCCAAATTAAAGGAACTTTACATTGTCTCCCATACATTACTTCAAAAATACTCGTCTTTAATGAAGTATGATAACCATTATTGTAGGCAAATTCAGCTAATCTTCCCACTTATTAGGCCTATCCATGACATACATTCTGAACATGTCATCCAAGATTTCATTAGTTCTTTGTGTTTCACCATTAGACTGAGGACAATAGTTAGTGCTAAATTTTAGTTTTTTTTTCCCATGCCTTCAAATAATCCCGTCCAAAACTTAGAAGTAACTTTTTTATCATGATTTGAAATTACAATTTTAGTCATAACATGTAATCTTAATATTTCCTTCATAAACATTGTTTCTATATTAATGGGTTTGAATGTAGAATTTACAATATAAAATGTATTGTTTACTAAGTTTGTCTACCACAACCATTATAGAGTCATTTTGTCTCCTTTGTTTATCAAAACTAGTGATAAAATCCATGGATATTACCTCCCATTTCCATTATGGAATGGGTAAAGGTTGTAATAATCCAATTGGGTGTTGATAGGAAGCTTTACCTTGTTGACATTCTAAACATTTTTCTACATATTATGTTATTTATGACTTCATATTAGGCCAATAGAATCCTTTTTCAACATGGATATTAGCTTCTAATAGCAAGAATGTTAAGGTATAGGCTTTTTATGAAGTTCATCAAGGACAAACAATTTCATGTTTTGGTCATTGGGTATATAAAATTTATCTCTATACAACAACAAATCCACATAATTAACTAAAAAGCCATTCTCTTCCTCAACTATATAATCTAATTTTTGAATTTTATCCTTGATTCTAACATTTTATTCATCCAAATTTGCAATTGTCTTTACTTTTTTCAGTCAAATTTATTTCCCAACTACTTGAAAAATTAATATAAATCTGATTTAGTTTTCTACTAAGAGCATCTTCTGTTTTGTTCTCCTTTCCTTTAATGTGTAATAATTCAAAATCATATTCACTGAGGATTTCCAACCACCAAGCTTGCCTAAAAATTATGTTTGGTTGATCAAACAAATATTTCAGATAGACATTATCAATTTTCTACTAGAATTTCCTTCCAATATAATAGTGCCTCCACATTTTTAACGCATGAATAATAGATACTAGTTCTAGATCATGGGTAGAATAATTCATTTCATGTCCTTTAAGATTTCAAGATCCATATATTACCACATGACCTTCCTGCGTTATTACTCCCCTTAAAACTTTTTTAAAAGCATCAGTACATACTACAAAGTCTTTGTTTGGCTCATCTTTTTTTAAATTAGTGCAGTAGTCAATAATTGCTTGAATTTTTCAAAGTTGTATTGGAACTTATGATTCCAATCAAAATAATTTCCCTTCCTTTATAAATAATTCGTTGGATAAGATAATTTCGGAAAACCCTCCATGAACCTCCTATAATATCCTATGATTCCCATGAAAGAACTAATATTAGCCACATCCTTAGGTACTGGCCATTCCATAATGGCCTTCATCTTCTTTGGATCTACAAAATTCCCCTGTTTAGATATAACATGCCATCACACTCCTCTTAGACTGATCCGTGAGTGTTGGTTAGGTTATTTACCTTCTATGTTGGGATTGCCGCATCCGTGTCGACTGCTTTGTCGGAAGCTGTGCATGTCCTTTGTGTGGTGTGTTCCTAGCAGAGTTGGAACAGATCCTTTTCAACCTGGAACTCACCTTCACCTTCCTCCCCCATTTCAAGTGTTGGAACCTCTCATGCTCATTCCTTGACTTACTACATCAGTCACACCCTTACTACTGATAGAGTTATCTTACTTGCCTCTATGTGACATCGTGGTCAGGTCATTACCTTATGACCCACTATTGGGACTCCGACACCAAATGGTCTAAGGTATAATTGGGGTTTCTTACTGGGGAGATCCCCTTGAAATGTTGGTGGGTCCAGCATAGTCAAAATTTCCCAAAGTAAAATATATAATGCAAAGTCCAACACACTAAATAAATGAAGACAATCTCACTTAAAACTAAATGCACACTACTATAAAATGAACAATCAAGAAACTAAGAAAATAAATGTTTTTTCCTCTTCCTTATAAGGATGCAAGCAATGTAAGCTAAGATAATCTTTATAAAAAGAAATGAATGTAGCAAAAGTAATCAGAGTTCAGGACAACAAAGAATCAAGGAAAAGCCATGGCAAACCACAAACATAAATTCTATAATAAAGGTGAAAAACATGGAATAGGGCACTAGTTTAAGTGATTTGAGGAAGACGTTGTGTTATAATGAATGGTAGCACATTGGACACAAAGGACAAAGCGTGTTATAATGAACTTATTTCCGCTCATAACATTCGGTAGATGAGTTTTTCTTAGGAAAAGGAAGCCTGGTTCAAAATCAAGAACTAAAATCAATTATACCAATATCTGTGCAAAAGATAGAAATGCAAATAGTGACAAGATCGGAGATATGGGATCTAGGAAATAAAATAAACTAGGAAGTTATATGCTCCCTGATGGAGTCACAAATTCTTCTATAGGTAATATTGCTCAAATGAATAAATAAGCACCCTATCAAGTTTTCTTGGAAAATCGAGACAGACAGGACAAAAGATCAACTATTCTAAGACATGACTCATTCAACAATACAATGAGAAAATTGAATACTGAAAAGATAAAGTGAAGGATGAACTTGTTCTTGTTCACGTGAAGATTTGTTGGATTTGTCAAAGTAATCAACAAGTGCTCCTAGATAGCTCCAAAAGATGGTCCTGCACATATACAAGACTAGATAAATGATTTTACAGCATAATGATTCCATCAATCAAAACCATAATGAATAAGCAACTATAAATTGTTTAATGAATCACTGTAACTCAAGTTTCCAAACAATTTTTGGTTAAAAATAATAGAAATGAACATTGAAAAATGATTTATAAGGAATAAAAATAAATTGATATATTATTAAGAAAAGGGTTGTTTACTAGTAGATGCAAAAGTTTCAGGATAACCTCCTCTCGCTCCTAGCTCCAATACTCTCTCTCAATAATGATCTCATCAATATAACAACACCCTAAATTTTGATCGTTTTCTTAATGGCCAAGCCCTCAATTTATAGGTAAATGGAGGCTATGGGCACTGTCTCTTTCTCTCCAATATAACATGGGAAAAAAAATTTGATTGGGTGATGTTTTCTCATACAAATTTCTTTGAACTACTTTTAGGTTCTTTGTTTGTATAGGAAAAAGATAAGCATGGGGTCGAGGTGATCACATTCCAATCCTTAAGAGTTTCTAATCATGAAGAGAGCATCACAATGATTTAACTTGGGCTTTTTCTCTTGTGACTACGTGAGCTCTTGGTAGTAACAAGCTAGATGAATAAAAAAATGTGTTATAGTCTAGGGTAATTTTGTCTAAAGAGTAAGTGACATGCATTATAGAGCATTATGCTTAGAAAATAGTGTGTGTTACAGTTAAAAGTAGACCAGAGAAAAGGGTGAACTTTGGCTAGAGGCATAATGATCTCCTTTGAGCTAATGAGGAGGTATTTTTAGTGATAACATGTATCTAATTTGATTTTCTAAGTAATTCCATGATGCAACTGAACATTAGCCGCATTATAGAATTGTCCCTTGAAATGACCTTCGTAACCTCCCAAAATGTGTACTTTATAGAGAAAATCCTCATATGTAACCTAGTTGGGGATGTCTTGAGAAAAACCCATCTTTTATATTTTTTAGATTCTTCTTTGTTTGATCAGAAATCACGTCGAAATTCGATGACCTGATTCTCCCTTGAATGGGTTGTCATAACCACTGACTGTTGCCTGGAGACCTATAGAATCAATCTGGATGCAAAATAAGAAAAAAAGAACCATGACACTAATGCTAGGAACAAAAATATGTCTCGGAATCTTCCATGGGGTCACATGAATATGTCGAATGTGAACATTGGTTTCTGAATGTGCATGTAGGTTGCAAAAACTAACTAGGAAAAAACCATTGTTAGTAACAATTTTTTTTTTTAGCATCTCCAATTCATAAAAAAATAAATGAATTAGGCATTAATTCAACAACATAATTATTTTTCTTTGTATGACATTTATGCATCAAATAACATTGCAATAAGGTTGATGGGAATGCAGAAAGATAGAGTAAAGATGGGACATCAAAAGTGAAGAAGTGACGAAAGTAATGTCAATTTGGAAATCCAACAACTACTTAAGAGGGAATTGGAGCATGAGATATACTTGTTTCCTTAGTCCCTATTCCCAAATATTGGTTTATAAAGAAAATCCATCCTAAAGGAAAATGAAATGTAGAAACAATTAAAGTAGCTCTTGACTCTAGCAATTAATTTTTCCAAACACCATAACTTGTGTATCACCTATCATCACAGTACCCAATAAATATGGCACTTGGAAAATTTGGATTGAAAACAATATTGAACAATTTCACGCTTAAGAATCCATACCCTCTCCTAGCATCAATCATTTTCTAGATCACTTTTAGCATGCAAAGTACGTCATTAGGTTTATGCAATGCACTAGCTACATTTATGTGTTTGATTAATGATGTAATGAAAATCCTTGTATATTCATTTGCGATAATGTACTTCTATGATATATTTTTTATATCTCTACTTGGAATAGCATATCTCATATCTCATGTAAGTGGTAGAGATTCTAATAAAATCATTTGATATTCTAACCTTTGAAAATGTGAGGTTGCTTCATTTTCCTTCATGTATTTATGGTATGTAATTGGTGGAGTGAAACTCAATATATATCTTTTGAAGATCAAGGTCATCCTTAAGTGACCAATTCCTACCAATTTCACTAAATTTAGGAGATTTCTGAGAACAATGAGATAGTAGGGATGTTTATATCATCATTTTCATTTGTAACTATGATACTTTATGCCATAATAAAAAATGATGAGCTTCCATTGGGGAATGAATTAGTAAAAAAAATTGATGAGTTCAAATGTAAGATCAATCATGCACTACTTATTACATCAAGTTATTTTTAAAAACATTTTGAAGTGGAGAAATCTTCAAATGGATATGCTATGGGAATGACCTAGGGTATATCATTATAAAAAGCTTCAGGGTAGAGTCCTAAAATACAATGCACAAGATAAGTAAATCTATACCACATCTCTAATAGTAATGAAGTAGAAGCACAATATAGTGGGAATGGAAACCATTATTCACATTGATCACTAGAAAATATAGTATTTGCAAGCCTAGAGTAATATTCAAAAAGGCAAACACTATAAGTAGATAGTGTTTTTGTAGTAATCTCATCTAGTCATCATATATAAGAAATGCAACATTCATATGTTGGTATACATAATTTCAAGACTACCCACCTCAAATGTCATGAGTTTATATATTCTTATGCACGTGGATCCTTTCTCCCATTATGCATACAAAGATCCAAACACTAAAGATGAGGAATTTAAAGAGAATTTCATTAAATACAAGGTTAATTTGTGTAGAAGAAGTTAATAGTAAGGATAACTATCATCTCCATACTAAATTCCTCTACAAACACAATAATATTTGTGTTCCTAAAGATTAAAGTATGTAGCTTATTAAAGAGGATCACACCTCCAAAGTTATAAGAAACTTTAGAGTTCATAAGACAATTGGAAACCTATAGAGGTATTTGTATCGACCTAAAATGCAAGGGGATGTAGCTTAGTTTATTAGAGGATGCATACTTTGTTTTAATAGAAATCTTAGAAATATAGAACAAGTTTTATGCCATCCCTTACCGACACCCACTAGACCTTGGGGTAATATCTCCATGGATTTTATGGGTGGCTTTCCAACAAATAGTAAGGGAGATAACTATCAAATTGTTGTATCTTATTAATTTAGTAAGATGTACATTCTTATATCTTATAAAAAGACAATCAAAGAATAATGAGTAACAAACATTTCCGTTGACAAAGTTCAGGTTCATTTTTGGATACCTAGGAGCATCATATCTAATAGCAATACTACATTTCTCAATGCCCTTTAGACTAAAATTTGAGATAATATGAACACTAAATTGAAGAGATTTACGACTTTACATCCAAAAATATGTGGGAAAATAGAAGTAATCAACAGGACATTCAACACACTTATAATAGAGTGATCCACACTTCTTCGAATAAGTCCCAAGTTGATATTTCCAACGACTCATTGTATGCACATATATGTGCATTCATTCAATATTGAATGTGGAAAACCTAAATCTCTATGAGGCTTCCATGTTGAATCAATAAACTAAGGATCAATTTCTACATACCATATAATATGGCTTAACACGTAGGAAAAGTTGGTAGAATATATAGTTTTGTAAAAATATTCTAAAACTATTATACATGTGCAACGCGAATTATGTTTTGATAGGGCTGAAAGGGTAAGTTATAAGAAAAACCAAATGGTACTATAAGAGAAGGGAGAAGAAAAATATCATCACCTCATTCAATGACAACTTTGGGGGACCAAAATCCATATTGAATGCAATCATTATATCATTTTTCACCTATATGGGTACTGCCTTAGAGGAAAATTTGGAATAATTGGCTTATATAGCCTATTTTAAGAGTAATTCCTAATCATAACACTAATTGATGTAGATATACAAATTCCTTAACGCTACCCTTTAACAACTATCAAACTTGAATATTGGGTTGCTAGGAAGGGAAGGGGTTTCTTCGGTATTTTTGTTGTTCCATAATTGAGCAGAGCTTGTAGAAATGGAATATTGACACATAACAGAGGAAGTAGAATATTTTTAAGTGACTATTAAAACCACAATGTCCATGGAAACTCCATAGTGAGCACCACTTTCTTTGCACTTACATTTCTTGACTAAGAAAATCAGAGTAAAGCATAGACCTCACCTTTTAGTTGGGCTTTCTCTCGCATTGAGCTTGACATCCTATATTCATATCAAGTGGATGGTGAGTTATTTTGATTGTTTCTTTAATTTTTATTTTATTTTATTTTATAATTTTAAACATTACACTAATAATAATAAAAGTAGTATTTAAAGTAATAACATATGTAATAAAATATTTTAAAGTATAGCAATTTATGTTGTCACAAACCATTTTAGTCAAATATACATAATAATATACAAATCATTCATAAGATCCTGTAATAAGTATTTATTTTAATGGCTTAAAGCCTTGTTGTGTAAGTAGTACGTTGAGGACATGAAACATGTATATTCCTCATATGCAATATAAGCATATTATAAAAAAAAGAAACAAAAATAAATCATTATTAAAATTGCTTAAAACTATAACTAAAATATATTCGATAATAATAATGTAAAATTAAATATAAAATAAATGCAAACTCAATATTTAGAAAAACAAAACCAATCTAATATATATTTTACCACATAGATTTCCCAAATTCCAAAGAACCTTATAGTAATTGTGATACAAAGTCAATGCCTTTTTTATGGTAAGAAAAGAAAATATGGGAAGCGTTTAAGACAAAGAATGTTGGTGCATGGATTTTTTGTTGTAGCTAAGGTTTTTACTTTTCTTAGGAGGTAATTTGTCCCATGCTTCAATATATGCTCGTATGGTGTCTCTCTCTTCTTCGAGGTCATTTTTCCCTACATTCTCTTCTTCGGCTTCAATTTAGTGTGAAGGTTTCCTCCTTATCGGTTATGTTCCAAGCATGGTGACATCTATTTTGATTTCCTTAATGACTCCTACCATTTTTTCTCCCATTTCTCACTAAAAATGATATCTTTGTGACTTTTGGAATCCTAGGGAAGAAAATTTGTGTAGATCTTGTTCCTCAGCTACCAATGTGGCCAATGTTTACATATTTGGATCTCTTCCTCCTATTGGTAATATTGGTAAGTATTCATTCAGTGATATTGTGTAGAATGTTCCTCATTCTCCAAATATCTTTTTCAATAAGCTCCCATAATCGTTGTTCCCGTGGAATATGGAAGATGATGCTTTTTAGGAGGAATTTTACCATTATATTTTCTTATTTTTTACTTCAACCATTTCTAACCTAACTTAGTTTATTTGTGTAAATGGATTTTAGTCTCTTGAAAGCCTCAAGTAAAAGAAGATCCCTTTGTTTACCCTTGTTCAAAGGGCTAGTTTATATTTGAGTTTGATATTTTTCAAAACATGGATTTTATTTTAAACTTTGGTCATAGGTTTTGGGTAAACTTTGGTTTATGTGTGAAAACATATACTCCTTCTTTCGATCCTCTAGGTCATTCTCCCTCCTTGTAATGAACCTCGCAAACACACTATATATATGTGTATTATTTATAAATAATTCCATACTTTGTTCCTAACACATTCACCAAGCAATTTTCTCTATGTAATGGATTAAATCATCCCTTGATTGCTATATTTTATCAAAAGATCACTTCTTCATAAATTCTTATATTTTTGGCTAGCTGTATTCTCATGGAAGGCACACTTTATTAATATCTTATAACAATTACAACTACTTTTAATTTCCAAAAAAGGGATATCTAAAACATTAATATTTCATAAATTAACTATTTCCTTTTGTGCCTATCATCAAACTTATATTTATCATAATCAATCAATGATTTTGTTGCACGTGTACTATATTGAAACATCATGGAATTTACTCATTCACCTTGTCTCTTTAAACAATTTGTTTTAACCCTCTTTTGATTCATCATAGACTTATACATATTCAAAGTATGTAAAAATTAGGGTTTAACCCTTTTTAAGATTAAGCCATATGACATACATTACATATTTGATATGCCTTATATTCCTAAGACGATAATATGAAGTATAATATTAATATTGTAATGGGGTTATTCGAACAAGGATTTGACAAACCTTATTTTGCTATATAATGTCATCATACCATAGAAACTTGATTGCTAGCTAACATTATTTTTGTTTAATACATACATCATCATTTGAGACTAATACATGGACCGACTCTAGTTGTGTGGAGCCATTCCATTGGTTCAGGATGTGGTAGCCCACATGGCTTCACATGCATACATTTCTTAACTCGAATAATTATAATAAACCATTGTGGTTTTATCTTTCTAATCCAAGGATGACTATATTGACCTTGGCCATATCCAATGATGACGAGTTTTGGCCATATCGACATTTTCTTTCTAGACAATCGGTCCTTTTTTCATGGCCATATCTAACTATGTTTTATTAACAACTATACTCTACCAAACTCAGTTTAATGGAATTTTTTATTATTTTCCATACTTGTTATCCTCATTTTTGGCAATGCTATTATGCACATTCTCTTATGTGATTGGTAAGTTGAAAAGTATTAAGATTTTAAGTAGGGTTTATATATTTCTACTTTGTATTTCATATATAATTTGAAACAAACTCACCACTAGTTCTAATTATTGTTTTCAAAAATAATAGGGAGATTACAGAGCCTTTGTTATGTCTCTATCACTAGTGAAATTTCCTTTACTACGTAAATTTCTCATGGTTCTTCCTTGAAATTTGTTATGAAGGTTGTTTCTCCATGTTAAAGTATTCTTTAGAGCATCTACTTCAATATATAAATCCTTTTATTGTTTCTTATGTATATAATTCTTTGTGCTTAGTGACCAATCTTTTAACTTAAACTCCATTTTACTAGAGTGCAGTTTCCCTATGAAGTGGTAGTATGACTTCTAGGTTCTATTGGTGGAATGTGCTCTCAGTAGAGATGTATACAAAGCTTCACATTGACTCTAAAATAGTTTTACCCTTCTTTCATTCTAAAGGAATTTTAGTGACAATAATTAGCACCATCTGAATTCCTTAAAGGCACCTATGCATTTCATGCAATTATAAAAAGAATGAACTTGATTGAAATGCTTTGGTCAGATGGTGCTAATTATTGTCACTAAAAACTTGGTTGACCATTATTAGAATTCAATTGTGTACTCTTTTATAAAAATATAATGAACGTTATTCATTTACATTGTTGCTAATAAAATATTGTTCCAGGAATCTGTGTTTTTTTTTTGTCTATAACTACCATTCTCAGAATATTTTTCTATTTGTTTACAAATTATTCCATTTTATAATTAACGGAATATTGGATTTATATTCATAGGTTAAAAATACCCATTATTATAATTCTTTACTGTTATAGCTCCAAATCTCACTCTTGAAGTTTGTGATGTTGCACTTATGGCCTAGGGCAACCCCTCCTTCTAGACCTGGTCCAAAATGCGTGTGTACATGGATCTGTGTATACCCAACCCACGTATATGTCTTAAAACACTTAAAAAAACAAATCTCCTTAATTTCAGGCGGAGATCACAGGTTTCACCTATTGATTACCTATTAGTGCCCGTGGCCCAACTGTTCCCAATGAATTTCCAACTAAAAAAATACTTTGGGAGAAGTATAAAAAGGCTTCAATGGGAAGGCCTAAGGGAGGAGAGAAGAGAAAAAAATATTACTATGCTGAGATTTCCCTGACCAAGTCTGAAGATCCTAGTGCCTCCTGCACTTCCTCCATTTACAGGAAACCCTTATTTCCTTGTGTGATGATGTCTATCTACTACTTGAGATATTATGGAGTAAGTCATGGAAGGATTTTGTTAAAGGCTTAAGACTGGATGAATCCAGAGGATGGTTCCACTTGAAGCCTATGAAAGGGTGAATAAGGTGAAATTATTCCTTTCTATACTTTATTTGTCTATAATAAAAGAAACACTTGTCTTTGTTCCTGATATAAATATTCTTCATGTTTATGATATCCATGTTATGATTCATATATGAATGGTTGTTTAATTACATAACTAACTACCTTTGAATATACTATGAAGTTGATTTCTTTATGATGTTTAGTCCATATACTGTTATACTTTCTTGAATTGATTGTTTTGTAGGCTGAAGGAGCAAAAGGAACTCGAAGAGGGTCTGGACCCTGGCAGGATCTTCCCAAACGAAGGACCTCAGGTACGCCCCTTATCATAGAGTTTGCTTATATTAGCATTATGGCTGTATGGAATGTGTGTTTCTCTGTATAGATAACCTCTTATCTTCTAGGGTATCAACCCAAGACCCTAGGGGAATTTATCCCTTAACATAATTGGTGACTCCACTAGCGACAACACTATTGTTCTTCCTAGTTTGGGTTTATTCAAGCCAATCAGGGCTCAGCTGTTTGTTTGCTTATTGTTACTGTGTAGTCTGTTCCTATAGGAACTCGAATTATAAGTTTGATCAGTTTCTTCAGACTATTTTTTGTTTTTTCTTGAAATCTTTTATTTATGTTGTTTTTTCTGTTTACAGAAGCGTACATGTGCATGTTTCCTTAAGTAAACCTGTGTATACGCATGTTTCCTTAGGTTGAGTCATGTATACACATAGTTGTGCACTAACACAGTCGTGTATATCTTATAATTTTCAAGATTTTTCAAATCTTTTTGTTTCTGGAGGTCTGTCTAGTGGTCTGATTCAGTCCTGAACAGTTACTTTTCTGGGTCAGTCTTTAGTTTTACAGCAAGTCTCTGATTTCAAATTCTCTCTGATTCTAGAAAGTGTTGGTCTTATTTTTTTTCTTGCAAACGTCATCGTTTTTGCTTAAGCACACAAGATTTCTTGCTAGGAACCTTGGCTACTCTATGTCTTCAGGGTAGCAAGATTGATTTCAATATTTGTGTCAAGTTTTGTTTTGGTGACTTTTTGGTTTGCATGTCAAAACTATATCTTTATGACCATCTGATTTTCTTGCTTTCTGAAAGTTGTTGGTTTACACTTTCTTGAAAGTTGTCTTTTCAATCTTTTGGTCCTTATTGCCAAGCTCTTGTTGCTTCTTTTTTATTGTTAAGAGCATTTCGAAACACATTTTTGTTGAGTTCTCACTTGTTTTGTGTTGCAATATCGCAAAGTGTTTCATTGCCTATTCTTCGATCATAATGTTTCAGTCTTGTTTAGAGCATTTTTGAAAAGTCATTTTTGTTTTGATTTTGAAGAAAACTTCTTGAAACTTGGTTTTTCTTTCTTGAACTTGGTTTTGATTTAGTTTCCTTTTTACGAGTGAAAGTTCATTTTTGTTTGTCCTGAAACTTGCTTTTAGTGTTTGGATGAAATGAGAATCAACAACTTATATTCTATCTAAACATTTTAAGTGGAAAATTAAAAATTGATAAACAAGTAACTTTCATTTATTGATTTAAGAGTAGTTTTGAGTTTTGCATCAGCATGTACTTTTTGCATTAGGATAAATTTGTGCATCTTTTTAGGCATCCATGGTTTTGTTAATTTTTGTGAGTGTGAAGCGTGAGTAAAAGAGAAGAAAATAAAAGTTAGTTGCTTTCTTTAAAGTTCCTCTAAACCTAGTAGAAATTTCTTTCATCGAAAAAACAAAAACAAGTGCATTTGCATATAGCTTGGCTTTTATTAATTTCTTTTACATCAAAACACCACTAGTTTCACTTCCGCTTATCCCTTGACTTAAGGAACAACCCATTTAAAAACAAGCACTAATTAAAATATACTAGAACTTTTTATAATTGTCAAGTTAGACACACCGACAAGTTTTAGGATATTTTAGGCCCTTGGATTAGGCTAGTGGAGAGATAACTCTCCAAGGCCATTTAAACTGTCAAACATAGGAGTCTGAATAGTGAGTGAAAATCCAATAGTGTTAGGGAGACCAAGAAAGCTCTGGATCTGGGAGTTAAGCACGAGGGTTTTTGAAGATAGGAAAGGTAGATGCCCCCTCTCCTACTTGTTGGATCTTACCTCAAGACTGTTCTGCCTAGCTTCTGACAAGAGTTGGTAACCTTAGTTGCTACTCCTAGGGATCTATATAGGTGGCTACAGAGGGGAATCCCATGGCACCTGAGGCCAATGATGTATCACTCTCAACGGTACTACTGGAGGGCACCTTTGCGAAGCTTGGGGGCTTGCACCGACGCAGGATATTGTTAGGAGGTTAGTGTAACTTCCTCTATTACCTTCATTGGTAGGACTGGGTTGTCATTATCCTAGACTATCTTTAGAAGGCCCCTTACTTCACTTTCCTATATTTTGGTGTCTGGTCTGGATCACCCGGTGCAGAAATACTTGAAAGTTGTTTGACGGGCTGATAGCTTTTAGGGACTTTATAGTGTGTGCTCTATGCTCCTAGTTGGCCTCGTTTTCAATTTTTTGAGTCCTTAGTTAGATCTTAATAAAAAATTCAAAGTGGTTGACTAATCACCAAGATGGTCTCAAAGGCTTCGTGGTCTTTCACCACCAAGTTTAGAGTCTTCTCCTAGAAGGCACAAAGGTAATACTGCCAGTGGGTTTCATCCCATGGCAGCTGACGCATCGGGGATTGATCCTCCTCTTGAGGGCATTAGTGTTCAAGATAGGCCTGGTACACTCTAGTTCTTTCTTCAGTTATCTTTCAGACGAAAGATAACATAGAAGTAGAAGAACTCCCAGAGTCATTAGCAGCTCCGAATTCTCCCCTACCTTCTAGTTATCCAAAAGTATTACAATATGTTGGGACTCTGACACATAGACCATCAAGTCTAGGTCACATTACGCACTTACCATCGATGACCACTACTGGAAGCATGGCTTCTACTACAAGTGCTACAACTATGCAGACTCCCACATCAGTACAAGGGGAGGAATGATTTCCATCCCATCGGCTTCCTTATTTGGGTCTTTTACTAGCACATCCTTAGTTGGGTCTACCTCCATTCCTTCTACGAGTGGAAATTCCAAAACCAATGCTTTTAGTTCTAGATTCTTCCCATTTGGAACCCATTCATAGGGTATTCTGTCAGTTCCATTTAGTGCCTCTACATCCATGATGGGTGGATCCACTTCATTCTAGGGTTTTCCTTTTGGAAGTGGTCATATTCCACATTTCAACCCGACAGTAGGATCTATGCCTTTTTCTTCTACAAGACAAAGCAGAAATCCTTTCCAAAGTTGGACTAACCTTGCGGTTAGTGGCATGGGAACTGGGAATCCATTTTTCGACCAACAAGGGAATGGGTCATACTCCACAGTTAGTTTGTTTCGAAGTATTCCTCCCTTAGCTTCTACCTGGAATCCGTATCAGGGGTTATCGACTCCTTATAATCCTTTAGGAGGAAACTTCCCCGGTTATGGAGATTTTGCGGCTAGAGTTGGTCAAACTCTCAGTTTTGTTGGATCACAAGATTCGCCTTTTGGTTCAGCCGATTCTACTGGTTACTTCAGGCAGCCTAGTGCCTTCCAAAATCTAGGCCAATCTTTTCAAAACTTTGGGAGCTCCACCCAGTCTAGGTGGAATCCCCAAGGCCCTCCTAGGCTTCCTTTTTTGGCAACTTTGAACTTACCAAATCTCATGAAATTGACAAACGATCCAATCAAATAAAATCCGGCCTGGCCTCTGGTCCCAACCAAACTCCCTTCGGACATTCCAAAATTCGAAGGGAAGGGCGGTGAAGACTCCGACGACCATGTAACCACATTCCATTTGTGGTTCTCATCAAACTCCCTTACTGATGACTCAATTAGGCTGAGACATTTTCAACGTACCTTGACTGGTAATGCGGCCAAGTGGTATATAGAGTTTCCAGGGGGCAACTTTACATCTTTCGCTGACTTAGCTACTATTTTCTTAAATCATTTCCAGTTGTTCAGAACTGAACTTCTGGCCACTTTTCGTCAGGACACAACAACTCACATTTCTGACCATATTCAAGAATGGAGATGGAGAAAGAGGCTCATTAAAGCTGAAATCCCTCCGGAATACTGTCTTGAATGGTTTTTGAAATCTTTACAACCTGAAATATATAAGGATGTCTCAATGTCCGGAGTCTATTCTGAGGAGCAAGCTATTTTTAGGGCCCAACAATTAGAATTGATTTACTCTTAGTCTGGGATCCTACAAAAAATCTTGCCAGAATCTCTTGGGTCTAATATTCATATAGCCAATTCGAAGCCAGGTCCCCATGCAAATGGTATCGTTCGATCGGTAGACACAAATATGGTGAACTTGTTAAGCCAATTGCAGCAGTTGTCTTTGCAAACTGCTCCTAACAACCAAGTAACATCGTCTAACCCTACGTCTTCCCAAACCTCTTCGATTAATGCTATCCAATCTGATAACCCCAAAGGAAATCAAAATTCCAATGGTAAAAAGAAAGGACGAGGTAAGAAAAAGAGTCAGGATGGGAAGGCTGATGCAAATAAATCCGACAATAATGCTGGTGGTGGTAGAAATGAGTCTAGAAAGAAAGTCAAGTTTCCATGCAAGTTGTGCAGTGGAGACCTTTTAACTCATCTCTACCGAAAGATTCAGGACACTCAACACTTGTTAGGGCAGCAAGGGACTTCTAGTTCTCAAGCTGTGTTAACCAACCCTTTTCCCCAAGGGTAGAAATTGCTTGCTGGTGCGAGTTCAAATCCGGGTACCTCTGCGGGAGGCAGCTAGGAAGGGGAGAAATCATCAAATGTTTTCATGATGGGTTCTAATTTCCATGTGGCCACTCGGTCATGTGATTACAGTGAAGCCGAAACTTCCAAGGACAAAGCTGCTCCTGAAAATACAGACCTTCTTATTGAGCGACCCCCTGTCGAGACTATACCACGGATACCAAAAGGTTCCGCTAAACACCGACTATTAATCCTAATGCTAGGGCCACCCAGAACTATTCCATTATTGAGGATCTGGCTTAGAGCCCATGTGCAATGTTCACTTTAGAGGTTCTCCAGTCGTGTCTAGCCTCAACAAAGTGCTTTATTGTCGGCAATTAGGGAAGTTGATCCAACTAACTCTTTAGTGCTCACTCTCGACATGTTAAATGTCAAAAGGTGACTCCCTCATCATATGGCTTTTCAAATAATGTCTACATACAAGAAGATTAACAGTTTTCGTACCGTTATTGATGAAGGAGCTTCCATGTGTGTCATGTCGATGTCATGCTGGAAGGCCATTGGATCGCCTTCGTCTCTTCCTTCACCTACCCTCTTGATTGCATTTAATGGGCATTCTCATAAGCCGCATGGGATTATCCCTTCCTTTCCTATATGTGTTGGAGGGAAGGTTGTTAATGTTGAAGTAGAAGTTATTGATGCTAACCTAGATTACAATCTCCTCTTAGGAAGGAACTGGGTATGTGAAAGGGATGTCGTTGTTTTGACTCTGTTTCATGTTATCTGCTTTCCTCATGAAGGGAAAATCATTAAGGTTGATTAATTGGATTATTGTCCAGTTGATCCTCAGGAAACTTCTGACTCTACTGTTCCTTTAGTGGATAACCCTCATCGAACTATTGAGACTCTAGGAGTTGGGATGTATTCCTCATTGATGGGTACCTTTGATTTTCCCTCTCTTGTCGCTCGAATCAATGTCGTTTCATCATATAAGGAGTCTCCTTGAGAAGAGTTCTTTCGAACTCATTATTTTTCAGACCCTTGGACCTTGCCTTCACCTATGACCACATTAGCTGAAGGACAAGTTAATGGAATCGCATTCCCTATGTCTGCGACTGAGCTTAGATATTAGTCTATCGTCAACTCTGCAAACAACCACTCTACTCACTTTTCTGAAGAGGAGTTAGATGGTGATGTGGCCCTGGCCTGGACCCTTGATTCTACCTCTGCCTTGGACTACTTAGATACGGTTTTACCTTCTAAACAAGCAATCCTAGAAGTAATGATGGGTACAGATTGAAATTGGGAAGACTTACACCATCGTTCATATTTTCTTCTTTCATTTCAGGAAGTAGAACTTGGGTTCTCCGAGTTCTTTACTAGTGATGTTTGTACGGTATCAAATTCTCTGGCTCCAGCACACTTCTGTGACGAGTGTAGTATGTCGGTGATTTCAAAAACGATATCTATAAACATATCTAGGAACCCTAACGTGATTGAGAATCTCTTCATCGGAATTGAATGTTCCCCTAAAGAAATTCAAATCTACACCAACCTTTTCAAGGAATTTCGAGATGTATTTGCTTGGTCTTATGAAGAAATGCCTGGCATTGATCCTTCTATAGTTCAACATGAGATCAAGACCTATGAAAACACCAAACCGGTCCGTGAAAGGCTTCGACCGATTAATCCTAGGAAAGCAGTAGCCATTAAAGCTGAAGTAGAGAAGCTACTCAAGGCAGGTTTTATATACCCTGTTCCTCTTACCGATTGGGTTTATAATCTAGTCCCTGTGGATAAAAAGCAAGGAACAATCCGAGTATGCATTGACTTTAGGGACCTAAAGAAGGATTGTCCGAAAGATAATTACCCCACGCCATTCATTGATCACATTATTTACGAGTGTGCAGGTAATGAGATTTTTCCCTTCATGGACGGTTTTTCCGGTTATAATCAAATCTCTATTCGTCCTGAAGATCAACATAAGACATCTTTTATATCTCCATGGGGTACCTTTGCATATAGAAATATGCCTTTTGGTCTTAAAAATGCTGGAGTGACTTTCCAGCATGCCATGTCATATGTTTTCCACGACATTAAACATATCATCGAAGCATACTTGGACGATCTCACTGCTCGTTCTCAAGAGAGAACTGATCACCCTAGTCATCTTCGATTGGTTTTTGAGCGATGTCATTTTTATAAAATCCAGTTGCATCCCAACAAGTGTGTTTTCGCAGTTATGTCCGGTCGGTTATTAGGGTTCATTGTGTCAAATGAAGGGATTAGGGTTGATCCATTCAAGGTAGAGTCAATAATTCAGTTGCCTTCCCTATCCTCAATTTGGTAACTTCAAAGTATTCAAGGGAAGGCTAATTTCTTAAGACAGTTTATAGCGAATTATGCCGAGATCACTAAAGGGTTCATGTGTTTGCTGTGGAAAGGAGTTCCATTTGTATGGGATGACTTTGCACAATGATCATTCGATGCTTTGAAAAAGGCATTAGTCTCTGCCTCGCTTTTAAGTCCACCGGATTATGGTAGGGACTTCCTTTTATATCTCGCTATAGCAAAATCAACCATCGGTATGGTTCTCATTTAGGAAGACGATGCTCTCACAGAGCATGTGATTTATTATTTGAGCTAAGGCTTGATAGGTTCTGAACTTCGCTATTCTCTGGTTGAGAAGTTGGCCTTGAAGGCTATCCATGCTATCCAATGGCTCCACCATTATATCTTGCTATGCAAAAACTTTGTCATAGCAGCGGTCAATCAATTTCAATTTGTCCTCAGTAGGTGAGTGATTGGGGGCAAATACATTCGATGGATAGTCATTTTACAAGAATTGGATCTCGAGTTCTTGTTCACTAAATCTAAGAAATCTATGGTTTTTTCCGAGCTAATTTTAGAGCTACCTTGTGAAGAGGATACTATTTATGAGGAAAGTTTTCCCGACGAACATTTATTCCTCATCTCTTCACTCGACCCTTAGTATGGAGATATCATTGTCTATCTCCAGACTTTGAAGTTTCCCTCTACTTTCTCTAAGGATGAATGTCGAAAATTACGTCACCTGGCTAAAAACTATGTTATCATTGGTGATACATTATATCGTCAAGGAGTTGATTCAATCCTTCAGCACTATTTAACCTTAGAGGAAGCGGATTCAGTGCTCAATGACTGCCACAGTGGATCTTGTGGTGGGCATCTATCAGGGCTTGCTACAGCTCAGCATATCTTGCATGCCAGTTATTTTTGGCCTTTTCTCTTCAAAGATTATGTTTCGGTCAAACACTGTCACCCCTGTCAAATCTATACTTGGAAGATGCGCACACATCCAGCTCCTCCTTTTCCCGTTGTCACTGTCGGTCCTTTTACTAAGTGGGGTATTGATTTTACAACTTGTAATCCACCTTCAGCAGCGAATCATAAGTACATTATCATGGTCATAGACTACTTCACGAAGTGGGCTGAGGCCATTCCCACTTATAAAAATGATAGTGAAACAACGACATTGTTCCTTTTTAATCAAATTATCTCAAGGTTTGGTATCCAGAGAGATATTATCACTGACCATGGTAGTCATTTCCAGAATCAACTAATGTCTGAATTAGCTCTCAAATTAGGCGTTCGGTAGGATAATTCATTTCCTTATTATCCTCAGGCCAATGGACAACTCGAGGCAGTGAAGAAAACTCTTAAGACGATCCTGCAAAAGACAATCGACAAAATTCGATCCAATTGGCACCTTATGTTTTATCTGGCTCTTTGGGCATACCGAACCTCCGTAAAGACTGCTACACATTTTACACCTCTTCAGTTAGTTTATGAGATGGAATCTATATTTCCTGTCAAATGTGAAATCCCATCCCTTAAGTTAGTTGTTGAGCTCCTCCCAGAGACTTCTAGTCTGGAAGAGCGCCTCCTTCATTTGGAACATGTCGATGAGCAGCATCGAGATTCCACCATGGTGAATGAGGCTCATAAGAAAAGGGTTAAAACTTAGTATGATGAAGTTCTTCTTCCTCGAGTCTTTACTAAAGGTGACCTTGTCTTGGTCTATGACCAAGATAAGGACGCCTTGTGGTTAGGAAAGTTCAAGCTTATGTGGTACAGTCCCTTCATAATTAAACGATTCTTAGAAAAAGGGTCATATGAGTTAATCGATTTTGAAGGAAGAAAGTTGGCGGAGCCCCGAAACGAGCTCTACCTCAAGAAGTACTTTTCTTAAGTAGCAACTACGTAATGGCTTCTTTGTACATTGTGTATATTGTACATATCTCATTGAGAGTTTCTGATATCAACACTTTTTGGTCTGCTGTGGCAGGTGTTGATGGATGACTTGGTCTATTTTGGATTCATCGATGGTGCTAGTTCACACATTCAGAATCTCGCTTCCACAGCTTGGGTACTCTACTATCAAACTGGTCAGTTGATGGTATCAAGGGGAGTATGCATTTGCCCCGCTTCGAAAAATATGTTTGAGTATGTTGTCGTCATTAATTTACTATCTGAGGCAATTTCCCACGGACTCGACTCGTTGATAGTTTATGTTGATTCACAATTGATAATGTCACAATTGAATAACATTTATCGGGTAAGGGATCCATGTTTATATCACCAGTACTGAAGGGTGAGTTTGTTGCAAAGATCATTTACTTTTATTAATTATTTGGACATTCCAAGATCTCCTAATTGGTTAGCTGATTCTACCACTAATCAAGCATTAGATTGGCACATCAATCATTCATCACAATAAAATTAAGCATCAAAAAGTTGAACTGTATATATATATATATCATAAAACATATCGAGTGTACATAAGTCTGTCCAAAAATAATATACAAAATTGGGACTCAAATGCCCATAATCATGTCCACTATATCTAATTAGCCGGCTCAGGATGAGTGGCTAAGTAGGCAACTACTGCATTGGCCACATGCCTAAAAGTACAAACCCAGTCTCGTGGCATGCCAACCACATGATGCTGCATCTCTACAGGAAGGTCCTCTACGGCCGCCATCGGTACTCCGTCAGTTAGCCTCACCAAGTGTCGCTGAATTGTCTGTAGAACTCGCTCTGTGTTTGTAGCTGCCTCTTCGGCCCCTCGGCCATGACATTTGTGCCATGGGAAATCATCTAGTCATACCAGCCCAATATCTGGAACATGATCATCATATTAGTCATTTGAATGCTATCAAAAACATTTTTCAAAATTTATTATTATATTTGAAAATTTTTTAAAAAAATTATAAAAGTCAAAAACACTTACCAATGTCACCCCATGCTACAGTTGTTGGTAATACTAGATCGGGATCTCCTTGGAAATCCAACCCAGCATAAGGGTAGCCATCTATGGCGATGATCTGTTGATCCCATTAGGGAAAGAAGTCATCATCAAATGCAGTCCGTGGGACGTCCCCACCTCCTAGACATTTCATCAGGTCAGCCCACCTGCCCATTCGTGGATCTCGTGGGGTGTTGACTGAAACCTATACTCTAGGACGAAGTGCAGGGACCCGCTCAAAAAAGAAAAAACACAAAATAGTCCCATATCCGAAGCTTTTGGTCTGCCCTCTCTTGATGGAAGTGAGCTGGCTTTTCAGGATGGCCAGAAGAGGAGTACACCAGTCGAATACAGTGGTGAGACAGTCTATCGCCAAGCTCATGGCTAGCCATGATGCCTGGTGTAGAGAAGTTGATCCGTTCACTCTAGCTATGGTGAACATGATTATCCTCAGCGATAAAATCTCCACATGTGTGACTGAAATTTGACTTCCAACCTTTTTTGGATGTATCGGGAAATATATATGTACGTAGTCCTTGATCGAGAGACTGCCTCGTGTCCTGCCCCTGGAATGTACTACCTCTCCCCTTTGGGAAAGGCTTGTGATGAAATAAATATCTTCCACTTCTATCCTAAGTGGCATCTGGTCAATCATAAATGCATCATCCTCGATACTCCAGTAGTCAATGAGCATCTCAAGCAGACATGTATTGGCTTTCATATTTGGCATTTTGAAGAATTTTAGCAAACGACATCCCCGTAAAGCATCCAGAGCATTGGGATCATTCATGACCTCATCATCCACTGCGGTATGCTCTCTTTCTTGCCAAGTGACTAGCATCCCAAAGAAAAAATGAATTTAAACCATTAGTTTTTTTGTTTGAAATGTTTGCGGCATATACGCGGATCCATTTACACATAGTCACGTGTAGGGCCCGCGTGTACGCGGGTTTCATATATCCAACCCTCGTATATGTCGCGGTGAAATTTTTGACAAAAAATTCAATTGTAAAACATAAATTAAAAACTCTAAAACTAGTCACAATTGATTGCAAGACAAGTATAAGAGTTACTTAGCGATTTTGGAAGACTCTGAATGGTTGAATTTTGCATATGGAAAAGATTGATCCTTTTGCTCCACTTCTCTACTCTCAAACTCAAATGGTGAAAATGGTGAGTCCAAAAACTCTTTTATAGGCTTTGAAAATGCAAAAAAATTTCAAAACTTAATTTTGTTTGCTCTCATGTAACTTTTAACTTGGGAGCTTGGAATGTCGAGAGTGGTTTGACTTTCAGGACATTTTGGACATTTTTTTGACAGTTTCAAGATGGTTCCATGACTACTGACCCATAATGGCAGGTACCATTTTCTCATTGGCATATAGGTTAGGGAAGCCATTTTTCTGTTGCATTATGCATACTAGCCTCCATTTGTCGATACACTTGCCATAGGGTCAACCCCATTGTGTTATGGTTCGTAAACCACCTTCACTCGCCGATTTTTTTTAAATCATGACATGATGGTAGAGCCATCCTTTTCATGGGAATCATAGTTAGCACCTCACTGACATTTATTTCCCATGCTGCTCTGATCTGAGTAGGCTCAAGAGTCCTCTATAGTCCCGCCTTGACTTATGCGATGAAGGCACATTCCTCTTTGCTTCTTCGCTTCGTTCTGGCCTTATACCGTAGAGGCTCCTTTGTGTTGAGTTGTACTACTGCATTGCATTTTGACCATTTGTACCTTTTGGCCTTGAGCCAACTTCACTTGGACTCATGTTTCATCCAACTTTTGACCATGACAACTACAAAATCAAACTTGCATACCATTAACTTCTGCAACTTGACACACCTTGACCCGTGGAAGGAACACAGCTTGGAGTGTCTCTGACAAGTTTTTGTCTCCCTGCGTTGAGCATAGGAAAGTTCTAATCCTAGGAACTAGATTGTCTACTTCACCGACACTCGTTCTTTCCACTATAATATAGCATTCTTTTATTCCTTTTCCAGCTTAAAAGAAAAAGACAAAAAAAATATATATTCCAAAAAAGAGCAGGAATAGGACAATATTTCCACATATTGTTGGCAGCTAGAGTCAGTTGTGTTGCCCCTGAACAAAGCACTCAAAAACAAATTTTTCTCCATTTGGGTGGGATTTAGTTTGACTTACATATGCCTTAACCTTGTTATTGAGTCAGTTCTCCCCTGATTGGTGTTCTCCCCTGATTGGTTATCTCTTCCAATCATATGGAGGGTTCGTTTGTGCCTCCTGCATGATGAACTTATACAGAGTCATCATATGCTACCACATTGTCACATTGAGTCGGTCTTTTGTTCAAGGGAAGTTAGCTTGAGTCGGCCTCTCTGCGGTGTCTCTTGACTCATTTTTTAGTCGGCCACCCCTGGTTGTCAGTATCATGTCTATCATCACATAAGCTATATGGGTCCTTTACTCATGATGGTTTGAGAAGGTCTCCATTGACTTCTTGCTAGCGGGTCTTGTCCTTATTGATGACGACATCTTGATCTGAGGATAGGCTTAGAGCTGCACCCTAGCCCTATTTTCATTATTGATAGGTCACCTTGTGCTCAACATCAATCAGTATCATGGGTTTTTGATTGAGTGGTTTCCCTTGTGTTCAACATCAACTTACATTATCACACATTGGGATTGGTGCAGTACCTTGGTTTCCATTTGACCCTATTGGTGGATACCTCGCCTCTATGTCAGCTTTCATTATTGGTTGGTTCAGAGGGTTTCTTTAGTGTGCTAGCCACATCTTTTTTATGCCGAAAACGTACTTTGGTCGGGTTACTACATATTTTTTGTCCGTTTCCTTCCACATTTTTGGCCTACGGGGTACACTCATGCTAGATTGATGAAGGATGCCTTAATGCCTTCCTTCTGGTAGATATTTCCCTATTGACTTTGACTCATTGCTCTGGGGCAAAGATCTAGAGTCCATTTGGTAGTACCTCGGGGTTTGCAGTCATTACTGGCAAATCCTTCGCTATCAATAGTGGGAAACCATCATTGTCTCCTAATTGATAGATTCTTATAGGTGTTCGACTTCAGCTCATCTATTCACACTTGTTAGATTGTACTAGGTACCTTGACGCTCATTATCATTATCGGTGAGTAGTCTCGCATTTGTTAATAGTGTACATCAATGACTGGTAACCAAATAATTTCTCACATGGTCGACTTCAGATCATTTATTCCCATGCTATAGAAATGTACCACGGTGGTTGGTGAAGACCTCAAGTTGTATCAACATTCATTGGTTCACTTGACAGTTGCTCCTGATGCTACTAGTTGATACCACTCCACCTTATATGTTGCAATCATTCATGGCGACATTTTATATGTTGGCACCTGAGTTTGTAGTGTAGTACCATCTTGTCCATCATGTTAATTTGGTACTTTTGGGATTACCCTTTGATATCAGTGATCTGATTCATCCTTCAGCGTCATTGACATTCTTATATGTGATATTCAGACATGTACTTGTTTGATCGTGATCAGATGATCCATTATGTATTTTCCAGTCTTTTATACATGTATACTTAGTGGATCCACTTGTACTTGATATGCGGACATGTTGTACTTCTTCTGAGAATGGGTATGCCCGCCTCAGATAGTGTTTCTTTCTGAGCTCTTTTTCTGGCTTGGCAAGCTAAACTCTGGTGAAGTCCTTCTCAGTTTTTGACAAATTTCCTTTCCATGGACTTGCTTAATACATTTCGACCATCATGTACCCCTTCTGACCTGATATATTAGGGGGCATCTGTTAAAGCTCCAAATCTCACTCTTGAAGTTTGTGATGCTGTACTCATGGCCTAGGGCAACCCCTCCTTCCAGACCTAATCCAGAATTTAAAAAAAAAGTGTTTTATTCCCTATACGTGACATTTCCCTGAGCTAAGCGTGTGTGTACATGGGTTTTTGTATACCCAACCTGCGTATATTTCTTAAAGCACTTAAAAAAAAAAATTCTCCTTAATTTTTGGCGGAGATCACGGGTTTCACCTGTTGATTACCTATTAGTGCTCGTGGACCAACTGTTCCCAACAAATTCCCAACTAAAAAACTACTTTGGAAGAAGTATAAAAAGGCTTCAGGAAGGCCTAAGGAAGGAGAGAAGAGAAAAAAATATTACTATGCTGAGATTTCCCTAACCAGGTCTGAAGATCCTAGTGCTTCCTACACTTCCTCCATTTACAGGAAACCCTTGTTTTCTTGTGTGATGTTGTCTATATACTACTTGAGATATCATGGAGTAAGTCATGGAAGGAGCTTATTAAAGGCTTGAGACTGGATGAATCCGGAGGACGGTTCCACTTGAAGCCTGCGAAAGCACGAATCAGGTGAAATTATTCCTTTATGTACTTTATTTGTCTATAATAAAAGAAACTCTTGTCTTTGTTCTTGATATAAATCTTATTCATATTTATGATATCCATGTTATGATTCATATATGAATGGTTGTTTAATTGCATAACTAACTACCTTTCAATATACTATGAAGATGATTTCTTTATGATGTTTAGTCCATATACTATTGTACTTTCTTGAATTGATTTTTTTACAAGTTGAAGGAGCAAAAGGAACTCCAAGAGGGTTTGGACCATGGAAGGATCTTCTCAAACGAAGTACCTTAGGTACACCCCTCATCATAGAGTTTACTTATATTAACATTATGGCTGTATGGAATGTGTTTTTCTCTATATGTGTGTTTCTCTGTATAGATAACCTCTGATCTACTAGGGTATCAACCTAAGAACCTAGGGGAATTTATCCCTTAACATTTACCATTTTTTCCTAAATTTTAAAGGGTAATTACCTTTCCTATTTATTTTATTTACATATTTTCCGAGCCTAGTCAAATTTTTCCTATAGAGAATTATGTAGCCTCTCAAGATTTTCTTAGACAATGTTGTGGTCCAAATCAACTTTTTCTAATTATATTTTATTTTATCTAAATGGTGGCTCAACCTTTGTTCTTTTCTAATATCTCAGGTCAATTCAACCTTACATACAATCATGTTCATCGTAACACCATCCTCCCACACTTACCCAAGCTTACCAGTCCACCATGGTAAATATGTGACAAAGAGTTACTATGATATGATTCAAGTCCCTATGTGAAGTTAAGGAAGTGGAACTGACAAACCAACACTTTACAGACCTCCCTTAGTTTCTACAGGACCCCCAAGAGCTAATTGACCACTCCAGGTTCCCAAGCCCTGAGTTAACCTAGCATTTCAATGAATTAAACCCCCAATCACTCCCATTACTTGGGAATGCATGTGACTGGGACCCTCCAGTATCTCCAAAAATGCCTACAAGGGAGCGACTCTAGTCTTTTCAGCCAGTTTTGTGTTAGAAATTACAAGATTTGGACCACTTTTTTAGGGCTAGTCTCCAAACCACTGCCCAAAACTTGATGAGACTTTATGAGGCAATAAATTAAATCATGACAAAACCTCTTTGATCAAGAACTTTACCTAACCAATCCCAACCATGATAGGCATTTTGTCAAGCATATCAAAAATATGCAATCTATAGGTCATAACAATAGATCTAAGCATAGGGGTCTTATACTTATCTGAGAATCGTCAAGAAGGATTGATTCCTTCTCGCAACATATGCATCATCATAAATAGGATAAATATGCGATGAAGAGTTGCTATGATATGATTCATGTCCCTAAGTGAAGTTAAGGAAGTGGAACCAATGAACCGACACTTTACAGACCTCCCTTAGTAGCTACAGGAGCCCCAGGAGCTAATCCACCACTCTAGGTGCCCAAGCCCTAAGTTAACCTAGCATTTCAATGAATTAAACCCCTAGTCACTCCCATTACATGGGGATGCATGTGACTGGGACTCTCTAGTCTCTCCCAAAATGCTTACAAGCGAGTGTCTCTAGTCTTTTTCAACCCGTTTTTAGCCAGAGACTACGAGATTTAAGCCATTTCTTTAGGGCTAGTGTCCAAACCACTGTCCAAAACCTGAAGAGACTTTCTGAGATAATAAATGAAATCATGACAAAGCCTCTAACACAAAAGTTAATCAAGGACATTACATAACCAAGCCTAACCATGGCAGGCATTTTGTCAAACATATCAAAAATATGCAATCTACAGGTAATAACAATAGATCTAAGCATAGGGGTCTCATATTTATCTGAGAATCATCAAGAAGGATTGATTCCTTCTCACAACATATGCATTATCATATATTATGTCATAAATTCCTTAATTTCTTGCATACTAATAAAAAAATGATGAGATCCATACATCATAATTGTCATAAAACATGCTTATAACCAACATATAAGTAATAGAAATAAGAGGGATATAAAATCCATAAAACCAACATATAAACAAGTATATTTACCCACTAGATACAAGAGGAAATAAGCTCTTATTAACTTATCAAAAATGCAACCATGTCTGGGACTTCCATGTACCACCCAACAATAGACTAGGCTAAACCAAATCTCTCTTTCATCTAGTTGTCCTCATGACATATTCTAAACATGAATGTGGGATCTCATGGAATAAACCAACCAAAACCAAACTAGGCCTTCCAAAGGCCAAACCACCTCAACCCTCAACTAGTGATTCCACCTGGCAGTCGAACATCACTAACCATCACCAGATCGGTCTCTACCCAAGTTGTCCAAGTCTCTAGAGCGTTTGTTCCAACTTGACTTCCAGGACTAGTAACTCGACCCACAATTGTAGTCAGGCTTCTAGAGCCTTTTTCCAACCAAGGAATCCATGACTAATAACTCAACCCATAGCTTTCGTTGGGCTTCTAGATAATTTTTCCAACCAAGGCTTCTAGGACTAGTAACTCAACCCACCAAGGGATTCCAGAGTGTTTGTCCAGCCAAAGCTTCTAAGACAAGTAGCTCAACTCCATCTTCTACAGGGAACTCAAAGTTTTTGTCCAACCAAGGATTCCAGGACTACTAACTTAATGCAGGTTGTTGCAGGACTTCCATTGTGTTTGTCCAACCAAGATTCTAGGAATTGATAACTCAACCCATAGCCATAAGGAACATGAGAACCAATTATAAATAGAGGTAAACCCACAACAACATGGCTATCTAGGAAATGGAAAGGCTAGAAAAAAGGATTATCAATCCAAGAAATCCCCCATGCTAATGACAGGTTATAACCAAGAAACCATGTGAATGTGTAATTCATGTTAAAATTACCAAGGAAATCATACATGCAGCTCAGTACCTGCAAAGAAAATCTATTGTTCTTGTTGATCCCAATGTCATATTATGATTTCCTACACTTCCTTTGCCTTATTTCTCAAAAATCCAATGTATGTCACACTCCTCCACGAATGCTCCAAGAAAAATCTAAGTGTAAAAGAGTATGAGAAAGAGAATAGAAGAGAGCTCCACCATAGAATTTACAAAAGGTCACCAACTGATCCTCAGAAGCATTTTTATCAATGATGCCTTTATTTTCTTCGTTTTCCATTATTTTCCTCCAATTTCCTCCTCACATGAAACCTGTGACCTTTCACCTTCTTTTTCTCCCTTTTTCCATTATTATCATAAATAATATTGCAATTAATGCCTCATGCTTTCCAAAGCCTTTTTCATTACTTTTTCCAATTTCCTTTAGCCGTAATAAACCAAATGGACACCCACTAGGATGTCTTTCTCACCATTCAGCTTGGACTATGTGTCCCATGACCATGGTCTTATATTTTTTACATGAATTTTTCACCAGGTCTGTTACAGAACCCTCCCCCTTGGGGGAACACCATCCTCGATGTTCAATGAAACCTACAACCAACAAGACTAGTGAAACCAAAACCTACTGCCCCTAGAGATTTATAACACATCTTGTTGGATTATTTACAATGACCATTGCTAAAAACATAAAAACTATACCATTTATTGGATCTTTATAACATGGCTCATTACGATATTTACAATAACAACCACATATACTTATGCACATTTTATTGAACTAGCAAATAATAATATTGTCTATGGAGCTTTATAAATCTAGCTCGATATAATATTTACAATAATACACACAGACAGATATATATATGTATATATATGTACATATATGTACATATATATACATATATATACATACATACATATATCTATATATATATATATAGATATATATATATATATATAATATATATATATATATATATATATATATATATATATATATATATATATATATATATATATATATATATATATATGCATATTTTCTCAACTAGAAAATAAAAGGATGCAATGCCTGCATCCGCAACAAGGGAATACAGATCCTCACACCTCCACCCTCAAAGTAATACTAGGATTCACCTCTTTCCGAGGAACTCCAGAATCCACTGCCAAATTCAAATTGCATCCAATGTCCAACGCAACAATACTTCTCCAATTTTTCCTCCCAATGAATAGTTACTGACTCATTTTTCTAGGGCACACTCCCAATGTGCATCTGATTCCATCTAGCAATGCTAATGACCAAAAAAAATCATCCTTATCCTCCCCTTCTCTCTAAAACAGTCCCTCGGGAAATTTGGTCACCCCCTTCCATGTATTCACACACCTTCCAAGTTTCACGAGAATCCCCTTCTCTACTACATAGTCCCTCGGGAATCCCCTCCCTTGGCAAGGTTTCCTCGCATCAAAAGGTCCAAAAACCAAGGCATATACCTACCTGCAAACCATCATATCGATCATAACATGCTCATGGAAATCAATGGACATAATTGGGTACTAGCATCACATGATGGCCCTTCTCCTAAAGTGCTTTACCAGCATATTGCTGCCTGCTTCAAATCCCTTTTGTTGTTGCTGCTAATTCTTGCGGTAAGTTCCAATCACACAACCAAGCATTTCCATGGTCCCTGTACGAAGGACATAATTCCCATTACACTCAAAAAGAATTCAAATAAAATCAAATCATACCTCATTGGTAGCTCATCAACAAGGTATACTTGCAATCTTATTCACTTCGTGTCACAAAAAGTCAAACTAGTTGTTTGATCAAATCACCCTGTATAAACATATCACATCTAGTTAGCTCAAACATAACCATCATAAATCATAATCATATATGACATGTAACCATCATAAACCATAATCATAGATCACATGCATAATTAAAACTAAAATAAAATATTGATACTTATCCTTCAATCGATCCTTACTTCTGCCTTTGTTCTTTCTATACACCCACCATATCAATTGCCACACATGGAAAGCACCTAGTGCCTTTGCTTCTCTTCAATCATATACACATATATGCAATGTACATAACAACACATATATTCACACATGGCATACACACCACACAGTACATAAACTCACACTTGGCACACAACACAACACATACACCTACACCCGGTGTACAACAAAACACATACACCTACATCTAGTGTACAACAAAATACATATATGTACACAGAGTAAATCACAAAGAATACACCTGTCATCATACCAGGACTACACAATGCACATACATAGTTCTAAATGTACACACCTGTTTTAGCACCTACAACCACCCTCCAAATTTTTTCCTTAGCCTACTTTGGAGCCTCCCTACCAACCTTCACAGCAGCTTGCCTTGCTTCATCAAGCCCTCAAGCTTCAATGTCTTTCTTGCTCAATCACAATTTGATATTTTCCCTTCACAGGTTGCTCATCTGGACTTGGTCCAGCTATAGGATGAGTAGCTTCTTAGTGAAATTTGCACACTTCTAGAGGGAAACCCACCTTTCCCTCCACGAATTCTACAATTCCCCTTGACAACCTGTTGGTGTCTTAGATTTTGAAATCCAACCAGCCAACCCTCCGAGTACGAATTGTGTAATTTTTCCCATCAACAAATAGTTCAAACTAGACTTTGCACAAATCTGGGTAGCAGTCAGCTACTACGCCTAGAAATTGCATAATCCCCTAGGGCATTCAGCCCAACTGACAATCAGGAATGTGCATTTTTGTCCAGCAGTCAAGCAGTCTCTTGCATTTGTAGCTGAGTTAATTGGTTCCCTCCGGGACCAAGAGAAAAGGACTTCCATGCATAGGCTGCTTCTCCCAAGGTAGCATCCAAAGGCATCCCCTGTTTTAGGGGTCTATGTTTAGCAGTTGGAGGTTACATGGAAGGAACAATTCAGAAACCTCCCTCTAAGTGTAGCTTCCCCTAGATTTGTGGCATGCATGTCACAACCTCGATGTCATCAAAACTCATAAACCATACACTACAGAGTTCATTCCTTACATCAACCTTGTAGCTCTAACATCCTAGATCACATCTAGGAGAAGTCGGCACATTTAAATCAGTTGTTTTGGGGTAAGCTTGCTTCCCATGCCTTGTGCTGCACTTCTGTCATTTTTTGGGTTTTCGCTTGTATGATTACTATTTTCTTGATTTCATTAAATGCCTGCTATTGTTTATATATATTCTAGCTTGTCCTAGCTCTGTTTCAACTTTCGTTGCTATCTCACTATTGTCAAATGCATGAAACTATTTTGCATGGACGTTCGCCCAACCAGAAAATGGCCTCACCCACATGCATGTTGATCTATTTGCTCAATATCCATTCATGTTTTTCATGCAGTGTTTATAACTTCTACTATCACTTAGTGTTTCCATGCATTTCATTTGACTTACTTGCTTTCAGTTTCCTGCTGGTGAGTCGGGCTAACATTGGCCCAGTCTCTGCCTTCATTAAGGCTACATTATGCAATTTGGAGAAGGAAGGGTCACCTTCCTCTCCATATTTATGCATTTTGGCCCAACACTGGCCTCCTGGACTGAATTACGCATTTCTCGATTTCAGTGGCCACTTGGCGCAAAAATTTGCATAAATCTGTCACTAGGCTAGCAGTCTTTTCCAGCTAGAATTACTCATTGCACAATCCCAGCAACCAACTTCTTGATTGGACTATGCATGGCATAGTTCCAATAGTTACAGAGTCTCTCAACAGCCCAGACTATGCCTTGTATAGTCTTGGCAATTGGTCTCCCGACCTCCCAACCGAATTTGTGCAATATTCATCATCATTCACCTATGTATGTTGCAAGTTAGTCCTCATGTTCATTTTTGTTTTCGACTAACAGATTTCTTGTTATTAGTGTTGCCATGTCTCTAGGTATCACAAGCATTCATTTTCCTCTTAGTTGTACAAGTACAATGGTTTCTAAGAGAGAAAAGGTGAAGACACCATTTAGAGTATGGTTGGGGAAGCAGTCAATCAAGTGTCCATGGGCTTACCTACTCATGAAGACATCAGGTTGTTCATGGACAAGGACATCTAGCAACATCATGAACAACAGTTGAAGGCAACATACCAAACACAGCAAATGAAGCGAACACAATGAGCGTAAGAGGAAGGTTGTTAACAACATAGAGGCAGAGAAAAATTGCAAGATCAAGCAAACCCACTGATAATAAAAGAAACTTTTAAGACTCAGGCTATGAGGTGACGGCATGACATGAATATCACGTGAAGGTAGAAGATGCAACAAAGGAGTTGCATATGCTGAAGCAACAACTCAGGAAGAACATGATGATGCATAGAAAATCAAATGAGTTGCAGTAAGAATAGGAACAACAATGGGTGCAACATGCACTCATGAATGAAACTGAGCTAGTACAAGTTAAGGATCCATCCCAATGGATGATACAAAGAAAACATGGTGAGCAGTGTTGTTGATCACAAGAAAAGGATCCAACAGCATGCATGTCATTGAGTGCATGCATGCAATCCAACCCATTCAACACACTCACCAAAGCGAAGACAAGAAGCAAGTCCAACTGGGTCTGAACATGCACTTCGGCAAGTTGATGCGCATGACCACCAACACACACTTGAAGATCAGCATGGACACTATGCATTAATGTGTTTTTAGTTCAACTGTACCCAAGAAGACCATGCGAATGTTAATACATGATTTGGATGAAGGCATCGAACCAATGCACTAGTTGCAATCGAGGCAAGTGTTCACTTTAGCATGATGTCACCATGAAGTGCATTCACACCATCACAGATGACCAAGCTTGGAATCATCTCACCAGCTTCACCATCACAGGCATGTCAAAGAGTTGGTCTCACCATAGTGGACTGAGTGTCAGTGATGTCTTGCAAGGCTTTCTCAAGCCATGCTATCTCAAGCCATGCTATCTCACATGTGTACATGTGCATTGTAATGTTGAATCATGTTAAGTGTAAGTCGAGTCTCAACAGTTGGATGTAACAGTCATAGAGTAGGTGGAGATTCATGAGGGTAGTTGAACTGTCACAAAGGGGAATGTCAAGGATAACCCCACCCTTTGCTATAAATAGTACCTCATAACTCATTGTATAGGATTTTGGTCATCCAAACATCTACTAAGACTATCTTGAAGAAGGCTTGGACAATATTGTAACACGCCTTGGCTTCTCCATTGCACGAAGCTAGCACATCTCTTTAGAGGAGCAGGCAGATGTGACTATACCATTCTACTTATAGGGCTAATAGGTTTACATGGTGTATTGTATGGTTGTGACTTACACTTCTTTATATAATAACTGCCAGCACATTTTCGTGCATATGTTGCTATTGTTGTTGGACTACTCCGGTTGCCTTAATGATATATGTTGTTTAACTTACATACTTGTGCATAAACTGATTCAAACGTAATTATATGAATCTTGTTGTTAATTTGTTGCATATGTTGTTAATGTTGTCACCATCTGTGTCAACTTCTCTACCAAACACCAGACATACCTTTCTCTAAACCTTGTTATATCAACTATCACACTCGTCTTAGACTAATCCGTGAGTGTTGTTCGTGTTATATTACCTTGTATGTTGGTACTTCCACATCTGTGTCAACTACTCTACCGGAAGTTGTGCATGTCCTTTATGTTGTGTGTTCCTAGCCAAGTTAGGACTGATCCCTTTCAACTTGGAACTCACCTTCACCTTCCTCCCCTTTTGAAGTGTTGGAACCTCTCATACTCATTCCTTGACTCACTGCATCAGTCACACCCTTGCTACTGACAAAGTTATCTTACTTTCCTTTGGGTGACATTGTGGTCAAGGCATTACCTTACGACCCACTAATAGGACTCCTACACTGCATGGTCTGAGGTCTAATTGGGACTTCTTACTGGGGATATCCCCTTGACATGTTGGCAGGTCTAGCACCGTCAACAACACCACAAAATTTACGACATCCATACAATACCACATGTACACCATTACCACATGTACAACATGTACACAGTACCACCTGTACATAGCACCACGTACATAATGTGTAGACAATGCCACATGTACATGGTACAACTTGAACAGCGTGTATAGAACGCCACATGTACATGTATCATCTGTAGAATGTGTACATAACACCGAATGTAAACAATACCACATGCACGAAATGTACACGACACCACATGCACAACATGTACACAGCACCACCTGCACATAACACCACATGTACAACATGCACAAGACACCATATGCACACAACACCACTTATACAACCATGCATGCAAAACCATATGTCCATAGCACCACATCAACAACATGCACATGACAACATATGTACATAGTACTACATATACAACATGTACATAGCACCCTATGTACACAATACTGCATATCCAACATGCACACAACACTACATATCCATCATGCGCACAGTACAATATATACACAACACCACATATCTAATATGTGCATAGCACCACCTATACCAAGCACTATATATGTAATATGCACACAACACCATATATACAACAGACATTCAACACCATAAGTACAATAATTGAATATGCAATTTACATAACATATACACAACCGTAGCACTGCACATCTAAAACCACACTATCTCTACCAAGAAACCTTGCTTCTAGTGTATCTATGTCATCTATGCTTATCCTAGCATAACGCAGATCATATTTCTTTCATTCTGTTGACATATCTCTCAAAATTACCTATTTGTAACATAAACATATGGTATAAACACATAATATCAACTTGTATCCACATGATACTTACCTCATAAATTTGTCAAGGCTACTCTTCCCACTTGATTCTTCATAAGACGAAGAACCTCTTTCATGCCCTTCACTTGCATAAGTAATAATTCCTCCATAGAATCATCCCTGACAACACTATTAGATAGTGGCATAGATACATACATACTTACATATATACAAACATTAGCATAAAACAATCATGACCCGTCGGAAAATGACATACATAAATACATATATACATATAAATATTGGCATTAAACAAACATAATTTATGACGACCCTGTTAGACAATGACATTCATACATACATGTATACATATATAGACATCAACACAACAATTATCACAACATAATGACCAAATACCATAAGGTCTAGGCCAAGATAACTCCCATTATCTATGCACAACATACACAACATTGAGAACAACAGTTCCCAACTTAACCTAGGCATATGACACCTCAAATCCATTTACTTTACCTTTCCTAATTACTTTTCTCATGTTTGTACTGCCACTTTCCATTTACCACAATGGACCAAACTAGTCCAACCGACTGTCATATTCTTTCCTTCAACTACCCTTATACATGCACTAAGGTTCATCCGGTCCTTATAATAATTGTTGGGTTTCATTCAACTCTTCCTGAACTCCATTAATTTTCTCTTTCCCAAACTAACTCCCAATACCCTTAAAAAAAAGGGAAAGAAAAAAGAAAACAAGAAGAAAACCATGAAAACAAATAGCAATACAACACCAAAAACAAAGTGGCATGGGCATACGCAAGATACAAACAAAAGTAAAAATCAATTTCAAGAAAATCACAAAACATTGAAAGCACAAGACTAGCAACAAACACCATGACTCAATCCCATGGTTACCAATGCTTGCAAGGGAAATCTCAACGTGAGCCTTGTCCAAGATTTCAGGTAGTCTCTTTGCCATGAAATTCCTTGTATCATACTACCATAAACACATAAAGTTTAGTGTATAAACAAATATAACAATATATTTTTATCTTATCTTGTTGTGCCAAACTCACTACCTGTAACTAAAAACATCCATGTGATTCTTCAAGGGACTTTAATTACCTTGAGATACATAGATATAAATAGAAACTTGATAATATACCTGTCAAATACATGTTCATGAATACAACATATATCCACATAATGTCATGCAAAATCAAGGTTAAGAAGACTTCTTGTATGCAAAGCAATCATTCATTTGGAATTATGGTTTCCAAATATAGCCAAAGGAATTGTTACCCAATTCCTTTATTTTACCATTTATCTTGCTGCAATTGAGTCTTATTATCCACTATCGCATCATCCAACTATTAGTTATATAAACACATCAATTATTACCTTGTTCTGCTAATACCAAGCCAAGCATGTTTCTCTACAGCTATTCACATATGTCAATCATATGTTCCAAATATAAAGACACCATATCTATTAATTGAAATCAACCTTTGCCAACACTAACAACCATGTCATAATCAACTAAGAGTCATTAATCATACTACTACAACTAACACCTACTTACACTCAAGCGCATATCAGTTGTCTCAGCACATATGTGTTAGTACAACAATCTTAAAATGAAATCAATCCTTCATGCAATCTTATAAACACATACTCATATCATGCAAGTAATCAATCATTTAAACAACTTGAAAACATACCATGTTAAATAAATCAACTAAATGACATAATCAAACTCATACCTTGATGTATCTCATGGGAGGCTATCTTGTTTGCATAATCAATCTATTTTACCATGGTATAACTTCACAACATAGCAGCTCAAACATAAATAAGATCATGATATCTATAATAGAAAATAGAAAACATGTTCACATCATAAAATCATAAACAATTATCATTCATGCATGACAGTCACATATTCACAGTCATTCTAGATTCATACAACACAATATCACAAATATCTCAACTCATACCTAAATATTGTAACCGTCAGCATATGCATAGGCCAAATCAATCTAACACTACCCATATAAAATCAAGATATTAAATGAAATAACGCTAATCATCAAGTTAACTAACATAACAACAACAATTTAACATTTAGCATACTCATCCACAACATATAACATAATCCTCAAGTTAACTAACATGAAAAAGACAACAAGTTACTACCATGATCTTGGGGCGCTTAGTTGTTCCTAAAGGACCAACTGACCTCTGCACATTAAATCATCAACCCGAAGTTTGGTATGTTTATTTCAAGGTTTTCCACATGGTTTGTGTAAGAGGTACTACTAATATTATCTAATCTACATGATCCTAACGAAAAGTAAGGACATGTGAATAAAAGGAACAACATTATGACTAGAAATGAATCTACTGAAAATAATATTAAATCTTCACAATTAACAATTCTACATTAATCATAGGAAATAAAAAGGAAAGGTAACACTCAAATAATCAATTGCAATAAATCTCTCTATGATACTCCACTGTAGCTACTGAAAAAATTCATACTGTAACAACAAATTTGATAATAAACAGTTAGACCTAGAAGACAATTGAATAATTGTAGAACAAAAACTAAAAGAAAAATACAAATTTAATAAAATAATAAATGATGGTATTAGTTCGAGGATTGGGCCCAAGATCATTGGAATTGAATTACCTCGTAGCTAACTCGGTGCAATAAGCTAAGGTCAAACCATAGAAATCTCTATTAAATTATCATAAGTACATTACAAGGATTTTTTGTAAACAAACATAGCATAGATCAAATTGACTATAGCCTAACCTTTCCCCTTGTTACTGAGCTTCAATTCCTCATTTTTATATTACAAATAAGTCTATTTTCAAATATAAAAGAGAATCTCAATATTCTCAAGATGATATGTTCAAATTAAAAAATCTCCAACATTTCCACAAAATAGTAGTGCCAACATCTATTCTCCAATTGATCCATACACTATAGGAGTTGATCCCATTCAATTGGTTATAATTAACGCACACAACTCTTCATAGTATGTTCTTCCTTGACTATTCCATGGAACAACATTCGATATCAAATATCCTTGTTCAATTAACGGTTCAAATCTTAAGTAAACAACACTTTTCATTATTTAAATCAATTCATTAAAGAGATAAAATAATGAAAATCCATTGAATCCTATATAGCATCTATATCACGCGAATTATCATATTCTAGACACAAAAGATTATAAAACTAATTATAAAGATAAGAAAACAAGGTAAGAAAATGTATCAATTCTAAAGCCCAACACCACCCCCCATCTTACCTATTTGCATAACCTCATGAAAACAATTGATTTACATGAAGATAAGTTAGGGAATAGTTTGGGTAAGTATTTTCTCCATAATGAAGGAATCCATTTCTACTCCGGATTTCCTGAAAAGAAACATACTTACCTACCTCGGTCAAGTCACATTCATATTTGTAATCATCTTGAGGACACCAGATTATGGGACCTGTAGTTGCACCAAATCCAGCTAGGACCTTCTTCCAACACCATATGAGCAAAATCCCATGCCCTTCTCATTGAAGCCTAGAAATTCTCAAAGTTAAAATGTTCTCTATTTTTAATTTCACTGGATGATGCCTACCATCTCCACTTGGATCCTTGGATACCTTCAACCCTGAAATCTCCACTTTGGTCCTGACTATAGAACATCATTGTGAATGGGTGCCAAAGCATCAACAACACCATATTTTTCCATAAACCTCTTATGACAAATAAGTGTAGACAGGGCTTTGTGGCTCTACTCTAACCCAGAGGTTGAGGCCAATCTCTCTTCTTTGAGATATATTATAGGCCTTATCCCACTTTATTTGATTTCTAGAGAATGATATAAAATCTTGAAACTGCACATCCCCTATAAAAAGAACATGGTTCTCATCTACCTGCTCATCTAGGAAGAAGTTGTGCATGTACAGTTCGCATAAAAAGTACTTTGTATTATCATCATACTTATGGAAAGAATTAACAAAATCTAAAACGTTTTTGAATTCATATGGCTTCCCTGACCGAATGGCCTTGACTTTAAGAAATACATATCGTTCTAACAAAAGTAAAGCATAATTTTTGGCTAAATATCTGCACATAAAGTATCACAATATATAGAACAAACTTATTTCATTTATTATGTGGCCTTTTCAAGTTAACCTTTGAGAGATTGAACCTTTTTCTTAGTTTCTCTTATTTTCGCATTAGTTTCATCCTCTGTAACTATCAATACCTTAAAATTTTGAACCATTTCTTGATGCTTCTTTTGAGGTACTACCTCTTTCCGATATCGTATTAAAGTTTCTCGTTGTTCCTCAAACTTTTTATTCAAAACCTGAATGGTGGCTTCCACAATTAAAGGATTATATGGAGGCACATGTTTAATTTGTGAATTTTTTAGAATGAGGGTTGGAGAATCTATTTGGGTCAATGTTTTCGTAGTCAGAACATCAATGTCTAACTCAGTTTGAGTTGCCATAGTAAAGGTAACAAAAAAGTCTTCAAATTTAGTATGACTTTCATTCGCTAGAACTTCCTTCTTCTTATCATTTATCTCCTCATTATACCTTTGGGCCTTACTATCTCGCAACCATTTCTTTTGTTGTCATACCTTCCTTTGTAGCTTCCTGTTCTCCTTTCTCAACAACTCTATTTCTTTATTGGTCTTTATTTTCATTTTATCCTTCAATCCTATGTTAATCTATTGTGTAAATTCTTTTTCTAGAGTAAGTGGAGAAGAGGAAAGGGAAATGGAAGTTGTGGCCTCAGGTATTTCAATCATCATTTCCTCGGTGGACTCAATTGTGGCATCAATTATGGGTTCCACAATGTCTTTGTCAACATAGGGTTCAATTGGAAAGTCAATATTGACTTCTTGTCCCATTTTTTTCAAAGGAGACTGTAAAGCTACTTCTTTAGGGGATGAGGGTTCCAGGAGAGTTGCAACAAAATCTGTAGAATGTTATTGAAGAAAAGTATTCTCAAGTTATCCTTAGGGTTCTAAAATTACATTGGCTATGGAATTAGGAGGAGATATTGGAGAATCAGGTGACATCCTTTAGTCAGAAGGATTTCTTTAGAAACCTACAACTTCTTCAAAATTCATAGAATTCCAAAAAAAATTCCAATCCTTTCAAAACTTGGGTTGCCTCCATTTCCTGCTTTTGAGGAGAATCCTCCTAATGAGTTTTGTATGTATCAAGAAATTATTAAATTCCAGTTTCCTCTAGTGACTATTCAGAGGAGTCTATAGAATTTCATGTCATATCCAACCTATCTAATATTCTCCTTTTTCTAGGTAGGCATGCCAAGAGGGAAGTCATTCTTTTCTCTACCTTGGTTAATTATTGGGGGGTTGTATTTTGTGCCTTTTCTAGAAATGTACCTTCTACTGTAACGTTTTCTTTTATATTTTCCTTCTCATTCTCTTTTGGATGCTCATTATTAGTTAGGATGTTTCCATAATCTTCAATGGGTGACTCGGTTTCTGGTGGAGCCTCGAGATTTCCTAAGAATTCCTCTCACATCAATTGTTCTTGGTTCAAACCTCTTACAAATATCAATTGTTCTTGGTTCAAACCTGTGAGTCACCATTGGGACTTGGTCCTTATATATTTTGTGTCTGAAGGAAGTTTCATGCAGTAATGAATTTAGAAAATATGGCAGGTTTAGGACTACCTTCCGTATCAATGTTGCGGTTAACTTCAAATGTCATCCTCTTACCATGTTGTACCAACCATCACACATAATTTACCTCTAGACGATGCATGAAAACTCATTCCATGGTTCTGGAAATGAGGCAGGATTGTACCATTTTCCCTCTCTAACTAGTTCCTCTCCAGGGTTCACAAATAGGGACACTGCGCTATGTAGCAAAGTATGTATTTTGAACCACTCCACGCCTTCTGTGGAAAGGTGTGTTACTTCTGTTAAAACTTCTTCATTTTCCTATATTTGTGTGCCCTTTACCAATATTATTCCGTTGCTAAAATTCCTTGTAAATTCTAAGGCAACATCATTATCAAAGGCTTGAACTTGTAGGAAATAGTCTGACCATCGTACTTGGTGTAGAATACTGCATGCTTGTTCAAAGATCCACAACTAGGTAGGTTCACTACCTATTGAATGGCTACCCATCTCAGTTGTTCCATGTTGAGAAATTTGGAGCTAGAAATAGCAAATTTCTGCAGATACAGGGATAGAAACACTACACAGACTAGAAAATTCAAATAACCATATCATGAAATGATGTTACAAAGTTTTTAAGCATCCAATTATGTGTTTAGAATTTCACCACCCCTAATAAAATTAGATTTCATCCACAACCTTCCATCATGCATTTGATTTCTTAAGATAATTGACCTAACCAATGAGATAAGAATGTATTAATTGGACATAATGGAGCAACCATCAAAAGGTAGAGATAGTAGGTGAGGCGTGCAATGTAATTATTGAATGCATTAATCATAAAGCACGCTGATGGGACTAGATATTTACGGAACCTAAATCATTAAATCAAAGTAAAATCATGTGGATATATTTTGAACTCCGATCATGGATATGACAAATTTCGTTGAAAGATTACCCTTGGAGAACAATAAAAGAAATTTAGAATAGACTTAGTAGCTTTTAAAAAAATGTATTACATCCCTGATATGTAAAATTAAAAGTAATCATTCATACATACTCATTGTTACCACTTTCCAAGGAAAAATTTAATAAGTTTCCATAGTAATCCAATGATTTTCCTTTATTATTTCAGGGAGAGAAAAATAACTAATTTTAGATGGTAATTTCAAATGTACTTTAATACCATAGGCATGTTCTCTACTGCCAGTAGGTATCCATCACCTCGACAGGGTTGTCCTGTAACCCATTTATATGCCAATATCCCATTCTACTAGAAAATATTCATAACTTTATTTTTTGATTATCGTGGTGACCAGTTGATAACAATGTCATTCACCAAAGCTGATGAGACAAACAAGACAGCTCGTGATGAGACCTATTTTCCTTTTTCCCATGCATTGAAGGCCATTACCCTAGATTGGTGATTAGAGTGGTAATGTCACCTCGTTAATTCCTTTGATCATGGTATGCTGCCTCTTGATCAGACCTCCTATCCTTTGTTTGATTCTCTTCTTCTATTTTTAATTATTATTTTTTTGTTCTTGTTTTGTTATGACAAAATATTAGTGAATGGGGTGGCTCATCAACTCCCTAAGAGCTAGGGATGGTGTCGAATTTATTGTAATCATTACCTCTTTAGCTTTCTATTTTTCTTCCAAAAAATTATTTTTCAAGGAGATCGAATAATTATAAGAAACTAAAAGGAAAGAAAAAATCATCCAGTGGTGATTGAAGAAATGTATTATGAATATCTTTATGTATTTACAATATCAGGGTTCTTAAAGTTTTAGGAGGTTTATAATTCTATTAAAAAATTATTATAAATCATTATGTTATGGCAATCATTTGGGTGAACCAATTATCTCACCATGATATCAAAGAAGATCTTCAAAATCAAACTAAAAGAATAACTATTTCTAAAAAAACAACAATGGCTAGAAAAAGACAGTCATGACTAAGGAAACAACAATTGTGACTAAGGGAATAGTAGCTGAGGCTATGGAAACAATAATTGTAACCAAGGGAACAATAGTTATGACTAAGGAAACAACAGTTGTGACTAAGGGAATAGAAACCATGACCAAGGGAACAACAACTATGACTAAGGGAAGAGAAGTTGTGGCTAAGGAAACAACAAACCCATTTTTTCTTTTTTCTTTTTTTTTAAATGTAACTTCAATTAAAAAATTTCACAAAAGTATGTACATTATGTACAGAATGAAAGAAAGTTCAAAAATCATTTCAGCTGGTTGTAGTTGCGAGGTTACCTCCCCGATCAACTATAACCTATAGGTTGGAATCATTACTTACCTCGTGAAGAAAAACTCCCATGTGAGTGGATGGGGATACAAGTTGATTTAGTGTCCATTGGCAAGGAAAGAGATGCTAGAACCGTCAATCACAGTAAGGCTCACTATATGTTGTCCTAAAATTTGGTGACCTCATATGGTCCTAGCCATCTTGGCTGGAGCTTCTCTAGGAAATATTGAAATATGTAATAATATAATAGCACCCAATCTCCATTCTAAAAAAATTCCTTCTTGATGATCCAATCATTCCATTTGCCCCTTTGCTGCTGAATAACAGTTGTATGTTGCAAGGCCGATAAGCACATTTTGTCCAATTCATTAAGCTATTGTAGGCTTTGTTTTTCCACTTCAATAAAATCCAATCCAACTTCACTTGCGGGTTTGAGAGTCTCAATTTCAAATTCTATCAAAAAAATGGGCTCCTTACTAAAAAAAATTGTTACGGTGAACAGTGAGTAGTGTTACATGAATTTTTTCAATAGGCCCATAAGGCCTTAGGGAGTTTGGCAACCCAATTCTAGTGGTTCATAAGGATTGTTTTGGTTAAAAAAATTTCCAGAAATTTCTTGGTGCTTTCCACTTTTCCATTCACTTGAGGATGGTAAAGGGAAGTAATTTTTTGTTTCATGTGATATCTGTGCAAGGTAGTAGAAATTTTGTGGGCAGTGAACTGTGTTCCCCCATATGTTACAATCTCTCTAAGAAATCCATACCACACAAATAGTTCAAAAAAAATGCTAATAACTTCTTCTTTTGTATCCTTTAAGAGAGCTATTGCTTCCACCCATTTAGTTACATAGTCTATGCAAACCAAAATATACACCTTCCGATTTGATGGAGGGTTGAAGGGCCCACAAAATCTAATGCCCATCTTTCAAAGGGTTTGAGTACAATTGGCGGTTGCAGGGGCATTTCATCAACTTGAATGGTGTGACCCGTCCTATGACATATATCACAGCTCTGGACATATTTCCTTTCATCCTTGAATACTGTGGGCCAATAATAACACATTTGTAATGGTTTATGTCTGGTTTTTTGATAAGAAAAGTGACAATTGCAGGGTTTGGCATGGAAAGCCTTAAGAATATCATAAAATTCATCTTCCCTGATGTATCTATGAATTTGAAAATAACACCCTATATGGAAAAGGTAACCGTCAATCCAGGAGAACCGCATGGCACTTAACAATAAGCTTCCTTTCCCAGGATAGTAAATATGCTAGAAATTTTCCTGTTGTCGGCAATTGGCCACATCAACATTGCAGGGTGTTTTAATTGTCACAGAAAGTAGATGTTAATTTAGATATCGATCTTCCATAGGTAAATAATTAACCACTATCGAAACTATGGACATAAAATCCACAACAACATATTCCTTCCCCGAACGATCCTTTATGGTAATATCAAATTCCTGTAATAACAATAGCCAATGAGTTATTCAACCATTAGTAACAAGTTTATTAGCTAAATACCTAATGGAAAAATTATCATTATATGAAAAGACTGAGTATCATGTTATGTAGTGACGAAATTTACTAATAGAATAAAAAACAACTAAGAACTCTTTTTCCATCATTGTATAATTTATCTTTGTCGGTGTAAGATATTGTTCATGTAATAGATGACATAAGGCTTTTGTCTTCTTCCTATCCAAGTACAACTCCTTTGATTTGTCTGATGCATCAGATGAAATGTTGAATGTAAAATTCTAGTTTGGCCCTCGTAACACATAGGTTGTTGAGACCAACTTTTGAAGACCTACAAAAGCAGCATCACACCTATCTATCCATTCAAATTCCACATTTCCTGTCAATACATACAATGGTGCTGCTATTTTAAAAAAAAAATCTATAAAAAAACGGTAATAACCAGCGTAGCCAAGAAAACAATGCACCTCAATTGGTGTACGAGGAGTAGGAAGTGTAAGAATTACCTCAAACTTTTCTAGGTCTACCTGGATGCCTGCAGCAAAGATATAATTCCCCAAAACTATGCCTTCTTTCATCATCATATGAAACTTTTCATTACTAAGGCATAACCTGGTAACGATGCACTATTCAAGAACATTTTGTAGATTATGTAAGGCTTGGTTGAATTCATTACCATAGGGAGTGAAATCATCCATGTATAGTTCAATTCCACTGATTAAGTCAGAAAAGGTACTCAATATTTCCCTCTGGAAAGTGTTTGGTGCATTGCACATCCAAAATAGTAAAACTTTGTATGCTAATGTTCCCTATGTGCAAGTGCACGTTGTTTTTTTCCTGATCTTTAGGAGCAACCTAGATTTGATTATATCAACTGAAACCATCCAGGGAAGAGAAAAATGTCTTTCCAACAAGCGTTTTGAGGACCTTATCTATGAATGGAAGAGGAAAGTGATATTTTGTGTATCTTTATTCAATTCTCTATAATCCACACAAATTCTCCATTTTCCATTTTTCTTAAGGACCAGAATTAGCGGTGAAACCTACTCATTGCTAGAAATCGGATATACAAATTTAACGTCAAGAATCCTTTGCAACTCTTGTTTTACTATATCCCTAAGGTGTGGATTTAGTCTTATTTTAGGCTGGCCAATGGCATGAACGTATTTTTCTATATAAATGTGATGTGTACACAATTGAGGATCGATGCCTCCCATATCAGATCATTCCCAAGAAAATGATCTTTTTTATATTTTTGGAGGATTTGAATTAATTTTCTATGGTGTAGGTAGTCCATATTAACATTAATGTTCAAAGTCTTACCAGGTTTAATTTTGATGGGAACACTATTATCAGTTGCATTTGTGGGTATATGATCATTATCGATAACCTCCAATGGATCTCCCTGGGCCTCATTGTCAAGCATATATTTTAACATTTGACATGTTGGATTCCCAACAGTATAAGATTGGTTAATAAAGCCATTAATTACATCATCCGTAATTTTCCTTTTAAAAATAAGAGCTTCATCCAAAATAAGAGAACACAAGTTTTCTTCTTGAAATTTGGGAGGGAATAATTGATAATTTTTAACTGATGGGTTGCATCTAGCAGGAACATATAAGATGAGATTTTTAATAGCATTCCTTTTTTCAATTGTCATATTACCTCTCTGGAATCCCATATATGCATTTTCACTTGTCATCCATGGTCTCCCTAATATCATAGGGTGTCCATCCAACCTATTTCTAGGATCGATAACTAGAAAGTCATCTAGGTACTCCCAGGAATCTATAAAAACAATAATATCATCTAGAGTTCCTTATGGTTTTACTACCGATCTGTTGACTAATTCCAGCATAATGGAGTTTAGTTTCAATGTTGTGATCCCAAGGATCCCATAAGTTACTACGAACAAAATGTTTATCATGGTTCCTAACTCCACTATGGTATTTGGGAAGCTATGACCCTAAATTTGAATAATAACTACTGGGTTTACAGGGTCATCATATTTAACAGATATTTTATTCCTTAAAATAAGATCAGAAAGTCTCCCCTGAACATGGACTCTAGGAGAGTCTTTTGGTTTTCTCCCAGGATTTTTGACACACAGTTCATTGATGGTTTTAGCATAGATTGGGACATCCCCAATAGCCTAGAGAAGAGGGATTTTTATACATAATCTTTTTAGTTCCCCTACGAGATCAAAATTAGAATAAACCAATGGTCTGAACATAGTAATTCTCTTAGTGAATCGAGGAGCAACCACTGTAGTTTTAATAGGCTCTTGTTGTTTGGTTGGCTTGTCAGATGACTCTATTTTGGTGACAACTATGGTGGGAGAAGAGTTTCCTACTAAAGGTTTCTCTTCAATAGGATTTTCATTGTCTTCCTACTCTCGATTTGCTTTACTATCTTCTAGAAAGATAGTCCATCTAGATCTCAGTCATGGCTCATTACATTCAAAGGAAGTAGAACCACAAACTGGGTTTTAAAAAAACTCAAAATATTGGACAGGTCTATTACTTGGATTAGGATTTGGCTGAGAAGGCAATTCAGGATGTAATGGAGGTGGAATATGTGGGGGAAATTTAAGTGGAGCTTGAAATGGTGGTTGTGACTGAGGCAACGTTCGGACAGATGGATTAATTGATCCCACATGATGCTTCTAGTTCTGAGACCACATTCATCCATATGTATATGAGTTTGCCCAATGTGAAGGGTATGAGTTATTTGATGCGATTTTCCATGAATATGTAGGATATTGTTGATTTTTGCACAAGGTTCCAGCGAATGGATGATTTATCTAGGGTGGTGTGGAGTATGCCTCATATTTCCAAGTGGTATTAAAATGTTGTTGACCCTTCCAAATTCATCCAGGAATTAGTTGTTGAGCATATTGTCAAGAATAAAATAGAGAAGGATCCTACATCATACATAGAGGGAGAGTCTGACACTTCCTTCATTGTTCCATGAGATATGTTGGCTCTAGATCTTCCTTAGCTTCCTTTAATACAACCTTCAATCTAGGGAGTGAGGGACAATGTTCTGTTGAGTGATCTTTAGCACAGGTAACACATATTTCAGCTGTGTTGAACGGGTACTCTTTGCGGTTGTGCTTCTTTCAACAACAAGGATAAAAATAGCTAAGGCCTCCTCTACATCAGTTTGTTTTTTCTTTATTTGTAGGACATCCAACTGTGTAGTTAATGTAGTCAAAATATTAGTTTTAAAATATTCTAAGAGATTACCAATTTCTACTCGACTTACTCCTCCGCCTAGAGTTCTACTAGTTTTGCTTAGATGATCCTGAATTCCAAATTTGGTTCATTAAGCGTTTCTATCCATTCATCTTTCATACCCTTAATCAAAGCAATTTTCAATACTTCTCTATGTAGGGTAGTGTAAGTTGATCTTTGCAAATTATATTGAAACCTTTTAACATATTCTTCCAAAGTTTCATATTCTTTTGACATCATTTTAAATATGTTTTCTTTTAAATCCCTGGATCAGAAATAGTCTTGATATTTAGTAAGGGGGCTTCTTTCATTTGATCTCATGAGGTTATGGTACCACCTCCTAGTCCCATGGACCAGCATAACATTGCTCCCTTTAAGGTAGAAGGAAATAGTTTCAATTTTTTAGGGTCAGTGGTATAGTCATAACCTTGACATAAAAAATCAAACTCAAATAGACATGTGTCAGGATCCCGCGAAGCCATTCCATGAAAATTTGAAATATTTTGTAATGGGAGAGCCTTGACAGGTTCATTTCCATGATGATTGACAATAGGATATTCTATGGTTAATTTTTTTGTTCATGGTGTCATGTTTACCATTTAGTTAAAAATATGCCAGCAATCCTCAGGAATTTCGTGATCAAGAGCTACTATCATGAAAGTAATATGTTGGCTGGGTTTCGAATCTTGAGTAGGCCTCATGGCACTATTCAGATTAGCAACTTCAGGTTCTTTCCTTACAACAAGTGTTGCAAGAAATTATGACCTAGAAATTCATGGGTATGTCTCACTTGTTTCAGCTTCCCCCTCTCTTAAATTGCAAGAGTGACCCTCACTTTTACTAGGAGTGAGATTCCTACTAGATGTATCTTGAAAGCTTTGATCAGATCCTACAATTTTTTCATGAATCTCAGTGCGAGCTATAGTGGATGACCCTACTATTTGAGGGGAAATACTAGAACCCTTCTCAAATATTTTTCGGGGACCTACCAATGCTTGAGTCTCTGTTTTGTGAATGATTTCATCTATAAATGTAGTTCTTCAAAGGCTAGGCTGACCTTGGGTTTTGGTGGTTTTTGGTAATTTTTATCTATAACTATCTAATTTGTAGTCCGATGATTTTTCCTATTCATACTCACTAAAAAATCTAAATTTACCGACTGAGGGTAGGCACTGACACAAGATTTTTACTTAGTTCATGTGCAAGTTCTTACCTTCCATATTTAATACCCAACCCTTCAGAGATATGGTTAACACTTCTTTCACAACCTCCCCGACAATGGTGTCAAAATGTTGGGGCACTTAGTTGTTCCTAAAGGACCAACTGACCTCTACACATTAAATCATCAACACAAATTTTTTTCTGTTTATTTCAAGGTTGTCCACATGGTTTGTGCAAGAGGTAGTGCTAATATTATCTAATATACATGATCCTAATGAAAGTTAAGGATATGTGAATAAAAGGAACAACTTGGACTTGCTAAAAGAAACAAATAACTCTCAGATTCTAGAATTCAATATTAAACAATCAAGAATGCTAAAAGAATCAAAGAATTAAGTCTCCTACAAAAAATAGTGAAGTAATTCAACTGAATACAAAGTTGTTTCCTAGGACATTGCATCTACTAGAAAGGAACAACACTACGACTAGAAATGAATCTGCTGAAAATAATATGAAATCTTCAGAATTAACAATTCTACATTAATCATGGGAAACAATAAGGAAAGATATTAGTGAAAGAATCAATTACAATAATCTCTCTATGATATTCCAATGTGCCTACTACAAGAACTCATATTGTAACAACAAATTTGATAATCAATAATTAGATCTACAACACAATTGAATAATTATAGAACAGAGACTGAAAGAAAAAATAAAAATTCAATATGATAGTTCCCTATAATACTAGTGATTCCCCCATTACTATTTTCATCGTATCCCTTATTGTTTTTGTTGTGCCCTATTGTGCCCCATAGAAGCCCACTATTGTTATTTTTGTCTCCTTATATTATTATTGTTAGGTTGACTTTGGTTATATTGTGACCCCTTAGACTCCTATATATCAAAAAGAGGTTTTGTCATTTGTATCATCCAAGAATTGTGCACTTGTGTAATTTAAAGGAGGTTTCCCCCTCAAAGACACTGATTTCTAGGTCGTTGATCTATCTTTTCTATCTTTTTGTGAGCTGGTTTCATAACACAATAATACAAGAAAGGATAGTGGTATTTCCAGGATTGGGCCCAACATTGTTGGAATTAAACTGCCTCGTAGCTAGTTAGTGCAATAAGTTAAGGTCAAACCACAAAAGTCTCCATTAAATTATCATGAGTAAATTACAAGGATTGTTTATAAAAATTTATAACATAGATCAAAATGACTATATATCGAAATTCCCCCTTGTCACTGACGTTCAATTCCTCATTTTTATATTACGAACGAGATTATTTTCAAATAGAAAAGTGATCCTCAGAATATGAATATTCTCAGGATGCTTTATTCAAATTACAAAATCTTCAACATTTCCCTGGAATAGTAGGTCTAAGATCTCTTCTCCAACTGATTCATCCACTATAGAAGTTGATCTCGCTCAACTATTTATAATTAACCCAAACAACTCCTCATAAACAGTTCTTCCTCAACTATTCCAAGGAACATCATCTGATATCAAATATCCTTGTTCAATTAACGGTTCAAGTAAACAAAACCTTTTGTAATTTAAATTCATTCATTAAAGAGATAAAGTAATGGAAATCCATTGACTCCTATCTATAATCTATATCACATGAATTTTCATATTCTACACACAAAAATATTAGCAAACTAATTATAAAGATCATAAAATATCGTAAGAAAATGTATCAATTCTAAAGCCTAACACATGCACGACTATCCAACACACGTTCATATCACTACACTGATCAACTAGCATTTACGATGCATGTAACTAGCACAACAATAGAATGAAAAGTATATAAGTAACCCTAATTCTTATAACAACCATTAACCACATACCTGCATTCCCAACATACAAATATGTATATGATGATTTCCTCTTACCCCAAAGTGTAGTGCTGCAACCTCACTTTCATGATCTGCATCTCCTACTCTATCTCAACTGACACATTAGCATCATAACATAACAATAGCATCATAATGGCCTAATTGCATATAATGACCTCACAATACATGTTTGACCTGCTATACATGCATAAATATAGCCATGATAATGCATGCATAACAACATATATATATTGGCATGCATAACAAATGCATATACCACTGACATGCATCCATGGAAAATACATCCCAACAATAACATCATCAAGTCCTACACGAAAATTGAACTGTAGCAATGACTAGTACGATGCATACATAACAAGAGCATATACAGCCTACATGCATGCATGACAAACACATTCTGCTCATCCAGTGCAAGTGTTGAACCATGCTCTAGTACCACTCTGTAACACCCTCCTCCAACACTTACCGATCTACCAAGGTAAATATGTGAGGAAGAGTTACTATGATATGATTCAACTCCCTAAGTGTAGTTAATGAAGTGGAACCAAAGAACCAACACTTTATAGACCTCCCTAAGGTGCTACAGGACCTCAAGGAGCTAATCCACCACTCTAGGTTCCCAGCCCCTGAGTTAACCTAGCCTTTCAATGAATTAAGCCCCTAGTCTCTCCCATGACATGGGCATGCATGTGATTAGGACCCTCTAGCCTCTCCCACAATGCCTTCAAGTGACAAATTGTAGTCTTTTTCAGCCAATTTTGTGCCAGAGACTACGAGATTTAATCCACTTTTTGAAGGCTAGTCTCCAAACCACTACCTGGAACTTGATTAGACTTTCTTAGATAATAAATGAAACCAAGACAAAGCCTATAACACAAAAATTAATCAAGTAATTGACCTAACCAAGCCCAACCATAACAAGAATTTTTTCAAGCGTGTCACAAATATGAAATCTACATGTCATAATAACATATCTAAGCATAGGGTTGTAATACTTATATGAGAATTGTCAAGAAGGATTGATGCCTTCTCATAGTAGCTACATTATCATCTATTAGGTCATCCATTCCTTATAGTTTCACATATTAATCAAAACATGATTACATCCATACATCGTAATTGTCATAAAACATGCTTATAACCAGTATATAAACAATAGACATGAGAGGGATATAACAACCATAAAAACTGCATATAACAAGTATATTTACACATTAGATACAAGAGGAAATAAGCCCTTATTAACTTATTGAAAATGAAAACCCAACCAGGTTTGGGACTTCCACATACCACCTAACCATAGAATAGGCTGAACCAAATATCTGTTTCATCCAATCATCCCCGCACCATATTCGAAGCATGAATGTGGGATCTCATGGAATAAATGAACCAAAACCAAACCAGGGCTTCCAGAGGGCCAAACAACCTCAACCCTCAACTAGTTATTCCTCCTCATGGTCAGACATAACTAACCATCACTATATCAGTCTCTACCCAAGTTTTCCAAGGCTCTAGAGCGTTTTTCCAACCGGTCTTCCAAGACTAGTAACTCAACCCATAGTTTTCATTGGGATTCTAGAGTGTTTTCCAACCAAGGCTTCCAAGGCTAGTAACTCAACCCATAGTCATTGTTAGGTTTCTAGAGTCTTTTTCCAACCAAAGCTTCTAGGACTAGTAACTCAACCCAGCAAGGGATTCCAAAGTGTTTTCCCAACCAAGACTTCTAGGAGTAGTAACTCAACCCAAGATGTTATAGTGTTTCTAGAGCATTTTTCCAACCATATTTTCCAAGACTAGTAACTCAACCAAAGCTATTATAGGGCTTCTAGAGTGTTTTTCCAACTAGGTTTCGAGGAACTAATAACTCAACCCACAGCCATAAGGAACATGAGCACCAACCAGAAATGGAGGTAAACCCAGAACACCATGCCTATCCATGACATGACAAGGCTAGGAAAAACCGTTGTCAATCTAGGCAATCCTCCATGCCAATGGTAGATCATAACCAACAAATCAAATGCATGTGCCATGCATGCAAAAACTAGCAAGGTCATCATACACACAACCTGGTACTTGCAAAGTAAATCTATTGTAGTTGATGATCTCGATATCCTCTTGCACTTTCCTAATTTTCCTTCTTCTTCCTTCTCCAAATCAAATGCTTGACACACTCCTCCAATATTTCTCCAAGAAACTCTAAGTGTTCAAGAGTATGAGAAAGAGAATAGAAGAGAGCTCCACGATAGAACTGACAAAAGGTTACCATGTGATCCTTAGAAATCCTTTTATCAATGAGTCCTCTATTTTCTTAATTTTCAATTATTTTCCTTCAATTTCCTCCTCACATGAAACCTATGACCTTTCAACTTGTTGTCTCCTAATTTCCATTATTTTCATAAATAATATGTCAATTAATGCCTCATGCCTTTCTAAAGCCTTTACCATTTCCCCTTCCAATTTCCTTCATCCATAATAGACCAAATGAACACCCATTAGGATGTTTTTCCCACCATTCAATTTGGAATATGTGTCCCCTGGCCTTGGTCTTATATTTTTTACATGAATTTTTAACGAGGGTTATTAGATTCACTATATATTCATGAAAATTTTCCCTAACCATATTTCCATACAAAAATGGAACACTCCCTGTATACTTCTTATAAATGTCTCAGAAATATATCATTCTCAACTATAATAGCTTTACATAAATACCAATATTTACTTTAGTTTACTATCATGTTGGACTATTCTTAGCCATATATTTAAGTTTCCATTTGTATTATGGTTCTACTCTTGTATAACCAAAACTTACACATAAAGGAAAGAATTTACTAGATTTTTTTACACTAGCAATATTGTACTCAATTTTCATCACATCAGTCTCTATTTACATATGCTTATACCTTACATTATAAATTGATTCATGATCTATCTATTCAAAATAAATTTTTGTTCAAAAAATACCACAAATAGTTTGTCTACAATAATCAAAATGGATCTTCTATATAGAAATATGTATAACAATTTCACTATTCTAAATATATAAAATAAATGAACCATATTTAATGTTCAAAGAGGGAAATTTTATTCTTTTTATTTTTACTTACATGTTTACTGAAAAAATTTCATCTACATAGTACTTCAAAAATAAAAACACTTTAAGAAATGAATTATTGTTAAAATAACAAGATAATCAAGGTACTAACTTGTCATTTTATTCTGCAAAATAAAGTTGGAGCTACCAGGAACTACCCAACCTTGAATCTTTATCCTAAAAGAGTCCCCCCAAGATTCAATAGGTTGGAAGTCAATTTTAATACATCGTTCTCATTTTTTTCGCTATATCTTTTTCACCTTAGTTCAGCACAATGTGAGTCTATAGTCACTATAGGAAAGGAAACATACCCTTTTTCCAAATCAGTTGGTAGTTAGTAACTATGTCCTCCTTATCCACCAAGTGGCAGGTTGGCTCATTAATGAGCCCCACTTTCCCCAGCCACCTTAGATACCATCCTATCTTATTGGGAGAGTCATTGACAATTAACTTTTGAAAATTTAATAATATAATCTTGACATTAGATCCATAGCCATTATTCCATCAACGGTAGTTAAATTCCATCATTCACTTGCAGCCCATAGTTTCTCTTTAGCCAATTGTAGTTTCAGAATTATTTTCCATATTTTTTGTTAACAAATTAACAAAACAAATTTACATAAAATATTTATCAGTGACATAATACTATTAAACCAGTTCCAATTCTATCCTAAAGTCAAAACCACAAGTAAAAATGGCATATACAATTTTACAAATAAACACTATTTCAGCAGATATACCATGCTCCCCCACTTAAGTTTGACATCATCCTAGTGTCTACTTTAGATTTCAAGCCATTTTTTCCAAATAATGATGGATATGCTTCATTAAAATCATCTTCCAATTCCCAAGCTACCTCTTTCTCACTGAAATGTTTCCACTGAACTTTGACTTGTAATTTTATTATATTATGTAGCATGACTTCCCTCTAGTATGGGACACATAGACATTCTACCAAGAACGCTCCCTCTCGTTCTACCTATACAACATTCTGATTAATTATCTGATTTCTATCATGTACATATTTATTTAATAAAGACATATGAAACACATCATGAAATTTTATGATTACTCGTAGAGAAAGCTGATAAGAAATTGGGCCTATCTTTGTTAACACTTCAAAGGGTCCACAATATCAAGGTGACATCTTGGTGCAACTACCAAGTCTAAGAGTATTATTCTTGGATGTCACTTTCAAATAAATGCGGTCACCCACAGAAAATTATTTTTGAACTCTATTCAAATATACATAACTCATTTGTCGATCTTGCGTTGTTTTAAAATATTGTTTCACGAGCTTAACCATTTCTTCCATTTCCTTCAAAATATTTTTTCCTTAAACTATCCTATCTTTATGATGAACCCAACTTAAAGGAATTTTACACTGTCTCCCATACATTAGCTCAAAAAGCCTCATCTTTAATGAAGTCCGATAACCATTATTATAGGAAAATTCAGCTAAGTGTAGATAGTCTTCCCACTTATTGGTCCTATCCTACATTTTCAACATGTCCTCCAAGATTTGATTGGTCCTTTCTGTTTGATCATTACACTGAGGATAATAATTTGTGCTAATTTTTAGTTTTGCATCCATGCCTTCAAATAATCCCTTCCAAAACTTAGAAGTGAATTTTGCATTTTGATTTGAAATTATAATTTTAGTCATATCATGTAATCTAAATATTTCCTTCATAAATATTGTGTCTGTATTAATGGATTTGAAAGTATAATTTACAATATAAAATGTGTTGGTTTACTAAGTTTGTCTACCACAACCATTATAGAGTCATGTTGTCTCCTCTTTTTTGGAAAACCAATGATAAAATCCATGAATTTTATCTCCCATTTCCATTATGAAATGGGTAAAGGTTGTAATAATCCAATTGGGTATTGATGGGAAGATTTAACTTGTTGACATTCTAAACATTTTTCTACATATTATGTCAATTATGACTTCATATTAGGCCAAAAGAAATCTTTTCTCAACATGGCTATTAGCTTATGATATCCAAGATGTTCAAGTATAGGCTTTTTATGTAGTTCATCAAAGACAAACATTTTCATGTTTTGGTCATTGGGTATATAAAATTTATCTCTATGCATCAACAAATCATAATAATTAACTAAAAAATAATTCTCTTCTGATGCAAGGCTCTATCTTGCGATACCCAGGAACTTCAACCCTTTGTTCTTTCATCTGCGTGTCTCACTGGGGAATTTATGGACTCCGTAAAGTATTGTGAGGTGCTCAAAGAAATTTTTATCATGCCTCTCAATGTCCAATCCTGATATGGATTTCACCATGGTCGGCACTTCAATTTTTGCCTTTATTCTGTTCTTGGCTTCTTAAGTTTTCGAGCCTCCGTTGTTTGACTCTGTTTTCCCAATGAGAATTGATGGAAGGTACTTAAAATTTCCAATCCGATGGTCAAGAGATGAATTCTCACGAGGTGAATCTTGCAAACAATTATAGGGTTAGCACCTTCGCCTCGTCAATGTAGCATCTAGGGTTTTGGCATTTTTCAACAGCTTTGTTAGGTTCTTGGTCGGCTTGTTAGCCATGAAAATGGTGTCGCTTAAATATGGAACTTAAACTTCCCGTTACTGGCATTTATAACTGATGTCGTAACAATTTTTTCTTAAGTAGGCATGGGATTTGGCGGTGGAACCCAAGACACCCTACCCCTAGACAGAGGACTAATTCTTTTGTTATACTCTGAGCTCGCATGACGTGTTTGGCTGTAGTGATTCCCCAATTCCAACGCGATACACAAAGTACTAACTTTTACTAAAATTTTCTGGGTTACATGACGTTCATATACTATAAACAAATCATAGAATATAGCATTCAGAATGTGTCATGGAGAATTTTGTACACCAACCTGTGATTACTATGAAACTCAAGCGGAAGTCCTGTTCATACATAGGCTTCCACAAGACCCCATGCACAAAGAACTGATTCGAACTTAATACAGAAATTATACACACAGATTCCGCAGATGGATCTCAACGCAGTTGATCCAAAGAGCTATCACCCCTGAACTTGTACAGTTCTGCGAACACTTGCACACAGTTTTGAGGCTACCTCTCTTTAGTTTGACTCCTCCTGCAACAGATTCATATTCAATAACAAGTCATCTTAATAGATATGCCTCCATAGAAGGACTGCAACCATTCACGTGTCATAAGAGCTCACAGATTCATCAATTAGAACACTTGACAAAATGGTTCTTCATTAAAGCAATAATAATTACAGAGTTATAGAGTCCTCCCTCTCGTGGCCAGATTTACAATAAATTAACCCTACTTGACATTGAAGCCAGACCTTCGCTTCCACACATGAACAACAATATTCTTCCCCTCTCATGCGAGCTTTGTTGTCTCTTTATTTCTAATTAAGGATAGGCCTTCTCGGTCCTTATCCAATACAACAACACACTTTACATAATGATTTAAAACATAAAAGCTTTAAAGCTCTACATGCAATGCATACATATGAAAAAACGCCCCTTGAGGCTTTATTCCATCTTTTCTCTGTTTTAAAATAGAAAAGCCTCCATATCACTTAATGATCCACATCCATTCCTTTTATGCCTAAATTCTCTCCCTAGTTCCTATGTTCTCATTTATTTATTTTGAGAATATCTAATTAAATCACACTTAAAATCCTAAATATTAAACTGACTTGGAACTTAGGAAACTAATTCCAAAAATGCATGACCCCCTATGTCTACTATTTACAATGATTTCCCTTGGGCTGAATGCTCCTGCATCAGACTCCCAAGGTAGAAAATATTCATGATCTCCTGATCATGTGTCTTCTGGTCTTGGTTTTCCTGAATCCCACACTTTGTTCTGCAAGTTATCATGTGCTATTGCTCGCTGCTTTTCTCCCAGTCTCCATATCTTACGCTGTCTTGGTCCACTAGCTGCACTTTCACAATCTATCCCTATCTTCATTTTGTTGCTGCTTCTACTGCTTCTCTTCCTTGTTGATGTCTTCCTCTGAGACACTTTCAACATGATTCTTCTGATTAATTCAATTTCCTTGTCCAATAAATCTTCAATCTGCTGATTTCTTGCTGCCTACTGAGCTAAGACGGCTTGCTCAGCTCTTACTCGTTCAGTTTTTACCATCACTTGCTGACTTCTTGCTTCTATACTTGTTTCCGTTCCTACCTTCTCATTTCTTACTGCCACCCAATCATCCATGCCCTCTTGTCTTCTGGAACAGAAAACTTCTTTTCCCTTCATTTGACTTCTTAACTGAGTCAAATGTTCTTTAGTACCAATACCTACATTCATCAAACACTTGTTAAAATAAAATTCATAAGGCCTCAGTGCCTTACTTCCCATTTCCAGTATTTCAGTATACTGATCCCAATCATTCTTGAGATTATCACTCAGTCTATCCTCAGCATCATCTTCTCCGAGAATGCCTCTGCATTCTGGTTCATCAAAATGAACCTCTTTATTCTCATTCATCTCTGTCTTTATATTATGAATACTTGTCTTCTGTACTTCTAGTCTCTTCTCTAGAACACTTAACTCATGCCATAAACCTATCATCTCCTTTGAGAAACTTTTTGTGCAATCTTCAATACTTTCACAAGCCAAGCTTCCTATTGTTACCATCTCATCATCTGTTGTCACAACATAATTCTGATTCTCAACTCCTGCAATAAACTCAGTTATCTATCCATCACTTAATAAAAACAATTTGTCATTATCAACATTTATAACAAATTGATCATCATCATGTATCATCCCTGCATTCATACACAACTTGTTAGTTTTAAAACTACAAGTTTCAATAGTTTCAACTGTTGGTTCATACACCAGCTCCTCAAGCCGATCCTTTCCTTCATTCACAAGAACTTCCTGTGTTGTAACAACAAAAGTATCACTGCTTTCATTTTCAGAGTACTTATTATTTTCTACTTCCTCTGTCCTCATTTCCTTCTGAGATCTCATTATCTCTGCATCGATCTGAACAGCCTTCATATTCAACTCTTCTTTCTCCTGAACAAACTCTAAAGCTTGCTCATCTCCTTATACTATACCTGAAAACATACACAACTTATTAGTTTTAAAACTGCAAGACTTTTTAGTCTTGACTACTTCCTTCAGCACTTCCCTTTGATCAGATCTGCATGTGAAATCTTCAAATTCCATATCTGGCACAAGAACTCTAAGTCCCCTTTTCAACAAGGCAATCACAATTTGCCTCAACCTCCTCTGCAATTGTCGCCAAATCACTCTCTTTCCCTTCAGTGGAAAGAACCATTTTCTATTCTGATTTTCCTGCTCTTGCAGCCATTCCTCTAGTACCTACAACTGTAACTTTATTACTGCGATCTTTCTTTCTCGAACTTCTACATTCATCTCATCTATGTGGCATTTCTCTGAACCTCTTCTTCCTCTAGAAAAACTCCCTCTGCCTCTTGCATCACCTCCTGTGGGTGCATGCTGGGTTGAGCTACTGCTAGCTCCTTCTTTAGGTGTTGTAGATCTTCCACTACACCTTTACTTCCTTTTCCTCTGAAGAGTCCCTCTCCCTCTGGCAGATTTGCTTCCTAGTGAGTTTCTCACTCACATGAGTTCGTACTGCCTCTCAATAGCAATCCCTCTTTGCTTCCACTACTTCACCAAGCTCCCCTCATCAGGTCTTTTGGTAAGTACTGGTTCACTTCCTGCATGGAACCTCTTGAGACTCCCTTACTCTCTCTAGGCTATCTCGCTCAACTACTGTTCTCTTTCAGGACACTGCAATTTCCCATATGCCGGTCAGTGAAGTGCTAGTTCATTGCCATCATCCTCTCTGCAACCATAAATTTAAATCATAAATTTTTGATAAAAAAAATCATCTCACCTTTAAGATCCTGCATGATCTTGTCTTCTTTCCACTTCTGCAATCTTCTTCACTGCATTTGTGTAGCTTGCATATCTGATCTTCCTTTCAATCATTCATCACGCATTCAAAGAAACACACTTCAATTCTCAGCTGTACTCATAAAAAAAAAAAAAAACATCTTCAATAGAGCATTCCTGCTCTGATACCACCTGATGCAAGGCTCTACCCTGTGATACTGAGGATCTTCAATCCTCTGTTCTTTCAGCTGCGTGTTTGACTGGGGAATTTATGGACTCCGTAAAGTATTTTCAGGTGCTCAGAGAAATTTTTATCATGCCTCTGAATGTCCAATCCTGATATCGATTTCGCCATGGCCGACACTTCAATTTTTGCCTTTATTTTGTTCTGGCTTCTTAAGTTTTCGAGCCTCCATTGTTTGACTCTATTTTCCTGATGAGAACTAATGGAAGGTACTTGAAATTTCCAATCCGATGGTCAAGAGATCAATACTCACCAGGTGAATCTTGCAAACAATTATAGGGTTAGCACCTTCGCCTCGTCAATGTAGCATTTGGGGTTTTGGCATTTTTCAACAGCTTTGTTAGGTTATTGTTAGGCTTGTTAACCATTAAAATGGTCTCGCTTAAGTATGGAACTTAAACTTCCCATTACCAGCATTTATAACTGATGTCGTAACAATTTTTTCTTAAGTAGGCACGGGATTTGGCAGTGGACCTCAAGACACCCCACCCCTACACAGAGGACTAATTCTTTTGTTATACTCTGAGCTCACATGACGTGCTTGGCTATAGTGATTCCCCAATTCCAATGTGATACATAGAGTACTAACTTTTACTAAAAGTTTATGGGCTTACATGATGTTCATATACTGCAAACAAATCATAGAATATAGCATTCAGAATGTGTCGTGGAGAATTTTGTACTCCAACCTGTGATTACTATGAAACTCAAGCGGAAGTCCCATGCATACACAGGCTTCCACAAGACCCCATGCACAAAACTGATTCGAAATTAATACAGAAATTATACACAGATTCCGTAGATGGATCTCTACGCAGTTGATCCAAAGAGCTATCACCCTTGAACTTGTACAGTTCTGCGAACACTTGCACATAGTTTTGAGGCTAACTCCCTTTAGTTCGACTCCTCCTGCAACAGATTCATATTCAATAACGAGTCATCTTAACAGATATGCCTCCATAGAAGGACTACAACCATTCACGCATCATAAGAGGTCACAGATTCATCAATTAGAACACTTGAGAAAATGATTCTTCATTAAAACAATAATAGTTACAGAGTTATAGAGGCCTCCCTCTCATGGCCATATTTACAATAAATTGACCCTACTTGACATTGAAGCAAGACCTTCGCTTCCACACACGAACACTAATATTCTTCCCCTCTCATGCGAGCTTTGTTGCCTCTTTATTTCTAATTAAGGATAGGCCTTCTCGATCCTTATCCAATACACCAACATGCTTTACATAATGATTTGAAACATAAAATCTTTAAAGCTCTACATGAAATGCATACATATGACAAAAAGCCTCTTGAGGCTTTATTCCATCTTTTCTCTATTTTAAAATAGAAAAGCCTCCTTATCACTTAATGATCCACATCCATTCCTTTTATGCCTAAAATCTCTCCCTGGTTCCTATGTTCTCATTTATTTATTTTGAGAATATCTAATTAAATCACACTTAAAAGCCTAAATATTAAACTGACTTGGAACTTAGGAAACTAATTCCAAAATTGCATGACCCCCTATGTCTATTATTTAGAATGATTTCCCTTGGGCTGAATGCTCCTACATCATCTTCCTCATCTATATGATCTAATTTTTGAATTTTCTCCTTTATTTAAACATTTTCTTTATCTAAATTTGCAATTCTCTTTACTTTTTTCAATCAAATTTGTTTCCCAGCTACTTGCAAAATTAATATAAATCCGATTTAGTTTTCTATTGAGAGCGTCTTCTATTTTGTTTTCTTTTATTTTAATGTGTAATAGTTTAGAATCATATTCACTGAGTAATGCCAACCATTGAGCTTCCCTAGCATTTAAGTTTGGTTAATCAAACAAATATTTCAGACTGACATTATTGGTTTTCTACTAGAATTTCCCCCCTATATAATAGTGCCTCCACATTTTTAAGGCATGTATAATAGCTACTAGGTCTAGATCATGGGTAGCATAATTACTTTCACAGCCTTTAAGATTTCAAGATGCATGTCTTGCCACATGACCTTCTTGCGTTATTACTCCACATAAACATTGTTTATAAACATCAGTACATACTACAAAGTCTTTGTTGGGGTCAACTAGTTTTAAATTAGAACAGTAGTCAATAATTGCTTGACTTTTTCAAATTTAATTTGGCACTTATGATTCCAATCAAAATAATTTCCCTTCCTTTATAAATAAGTGATTGGATAATCTAATTTGGGAAAACCCTACATGAAACTCCTATAATATCCTATGATTCCCATGAAAGAGTTGATATCAGCCACATCCTTAGGTACTAGCCATTCCATAATGGCATTTATCTTCCCTGGATCTACAACAATCCCCTATTTAGATAAAACATACCCTAAATAATGAATCTATTTTTGATAGGATGCACTTTTTCTAAACTTAAGAGATAATTCATTTTATCTATGTGGTTGGTGAACCATCTGCAAATGTTAGTCATGTTCCCCCTTATTCTTTAAATAGACTAAGATGTCATCAATAAATACAATGACAAATTTGTCTAGATAGGGCTTGAGTATGCTATTAATCAAATACATAAAATTGGTTGATGCATTAGAGAGTCTTAAAATAAGTACGACAAATTCATAATTCCAATATCGTGTCCTAAAAGTTATTTTATGAATTTCTTTCTCTTTGATCCTAATATGATGATATCCATAACTTAACTCAATCTTTTAGAAGGTAATAGCTCCTTTGACTTAATCAAATATTCCATCAATCCTGTTAAGGGATACTTGTTCTTTATTGTCATTTTTTGAGTTGTCGATAGTCTATACAAATCCTAAGGGTTCCATCTTTCTTCTTAACAAATAATACTGGTGCATCCTAAGGTGACACACTAGGTCTTATATATTTCTTGTCTAACAACCCTTGTAGTTGTATCTTTAATTCCATTAACTTTGGAATACTCATTTTGTATGGAGCTTTAGAAGATGGGACTGCTCCACGGATAATATCTATAGTAAAATCTATGTCCATTCACGAAGGTAGTCCTAGGATTTCCTTAGGAAAGACATCCCTATAATTTTCTAGAATGGGATAATATTCCATAGAAGGTTTTATATTGTAGTTAGAATAATCTCTAATATGGATTACAAACAAATGACATCCCTTTTGGGAACATTTATTTAACTATAAACTAGATATTTGACTCACTGAAATGACTCTTGGAATGCCTTTTCTTCTACAAGTCTTCCCTTCATGATTGACATTTGTGATATATTTTTCTGAATAGTTCAATATTACCCTGTGTTGTTTTAGCCAATCCATGCCAATAAGGACATCATATGATCCCAAAGGTGGAATATTTAATTTCGCTTTAGTGTTCAACCCAATTTTAAGTCTATTGAATAGTTTTTACTAATATCAGTAACTCTTCTTTTAGTTCTTGTATCTAAGTTCACTAACTAAGGTTTAGACAATTTTTCCTTTTTGAGACCAAATTTTTTAATCACGGAAGTAGAAATATAACTCAAGGTATATGTAGGATCTATTAAAATGATTAAAATCTCTTCAAAGGTTTTACTTTATATCTCCACCATAGTGGATTCATGGTTAGTCTATGTATCATCCAACACTGCATTAATCCTTGGAATATTGCGATCAAAATCATTTACTATATATGCCTCCTAAATGTTACGCAATTACATTCCTATTCAAAATATTTCATTGACAATCTTTCCAAATATTATTTTCATTACATACTGAACATTTGATTGGTGGCCTAGTAGATTCACTAATGTTTCAGTTCCCTATTCCTTCTACTTTCCCACTTCTCTAACTCATTTTCTTATGTTGATTCACCTTCCTACTATAATACCCCCCTTGGACACTTTTAAAAGTATTGGAACAGTAGGTTTCTTAAATCCTTTCTTTTTAGCATTTTCTTTTTTCATTTTTCTTTGCTACAAAACTCTTAGTATTATCATTTTTCTGCTTGTTTTAGTTGTAGTGTAGTTTTTCTTTTATTATTGTTTCATTCATTATTTTCAAATTTCAAATTTAATCCTCTCCTTATAGGAAAAGGTTAAACACCTAATAACCTTTTAACCTTTTCCTTTTCTTCTTTAATATATGACACATATCGTGATAAAATCATAAATTTGTTCACGGATTCATTCATTTTAAATTGACCCAGTCTTAACTCATGGAACTCCATAGATTTCTCATGAAAGTACCTCTCTATTAAATACTTATTTTTGAATTCCTTCTTGAATCATTTCCAGGTCAAATTTTTACCTCTAATTTTCTTTATTTCTTTTTTTTCTTCCCACCACATAGCTACTTTGCTAGTTAGCTTATATGTATCTAATATGGACTTCAAATTACTAGGGTAAATATAAACCTCAAAATATTTTGATATATTCAAAAGCCAAGATTTTTTCCCTTCTTCATATTACCCTTCAAAGTTTAGAGGTCTGATCATCCAAAATTCACCTTGTAAAGTAGATACAACCTTTTTCTTCTAAGAAACAAAAGCACTAGTTTCAAATTTTTGTTCTTCCATCTAATCATTAAACTTAGGTGTTTGACTCTCACTCGAAGTTATAGATTCAATTCTCTCTAGAAAGTCACTTTTAAATCTTCTTTTATGACTTGTTTCAGTTTTCCTACTGCATCTATTTTCTTCTAGCCTCTTTAGTATGTGGCCATTTATATCTTCTTGTTCATCGTTTGCCTTAGAAAATTTATCTTGATTACCTTTAACACTATCTAAATATGATTTTATTCTATGAACTACTAGAAAAATATTTGATTCATGGTATATCTTGATTTCTAGTTTCTCCTCCCATCATTCCTAGCTCAGTGTCATGCTCTATATGCCCTCGAGGTGATCTTATAGAAGTCTATATATTATTATCTTCAGCCATTCTTTAGTTTTTGGTTTGTAGTAGTTTTGTTGTCTGTAGGTTGCATAGAAAATAATATTTTAGATGGAACGCATAAAGGTCCAATCTTGTAACCTACACCTCTGATAGGTACCACATGTAATGAACCCCAAAAACATACCAAAAAAAAAGTTATTTATAACTAATTGCATACTTTATTTCTAACTCATTTACCAAGAATTTTTCTTCGTATAATGGATTAAATCATCCTTTAATCTCTACATTTTAACAAAAGGTCATTTTTTTAATAAATTCTTATATTTTTGGCTAGTCTTATTCTCGTGCAAGACACTCTTTGTTAATGCCTTATCGCAATTACAACTACTTTTAAGTTATAATAGAGTAATATTCAAACCATAGATATTTCATAAATTAATTCTTTCCTTTTGTGCCTATAATAAAACTTATATTTATCATATTCAATCCATGATTTGTGTTGCACAATTACTTAGTGAAACATAATGGAATTTACTCATTCACCTTTTTTATTTAAACAATATTTTTTAACCCTCTTACAATTCCTCATATACTTATACATATTCAAGGCATGTAAAAATTAGGGTTTAACACTTTTTAGATTAAGCCTCATGTGTGTGTGTCTATCTCTCTCTCTATATATATATAGTTTGTTCTTCTCCACGTTACATATTTGATATGAGTTATATTCCTAAGATGACAATATGAAATGTAATATTAATATTGTAGCGCGGTGATTCAAACCAATATTTGTCGAATCTTATGTTGCTATAGAATGCCATCATACCATAGGAACTTTTATTGCTATATAACATTTTTTTTGTTTAATACATATGTTATTTTTTGAGATTAACGTGTGGAATGACTCTCGTTGTGTGGAGGCCTTCCATTGGTCCAGGACATGGTAGCCCACATGGATTCACTCGCACACATTTTTTAACCTAAGGTCTTCTAATCAATGATTATGGTTTGATCTTTCTGATCCAACAATGACTATCATTAGGGTTTATTTTTGGCCATATAGACCTTTCCTTTGCTAGATCATCCAGTCATTTCTCCATGGCATTCTGATATATCTTTACTCGACTCTACAACTAAATTTCCTCAACTTCCATGCTCTGCCAAACTCAGTTTAATGGAATGTTTTACTATTTTCCATACTTGTTCTCCTCACTTTTAGCAGTGTTATTCGGTGTATTATCTTATGTAATTGCTAAGTTGCAGAGTATTATGCTTTTAAGTAGGGTTTCTCCATTTCTAATTTGTATTTCATATATATTTTGAAATGAACTATTCACTAGTTCTAATTAATGTTGATAAAATTAATAGGTATCTTACATAGGCACTTCTTTATCTTTGTTACTAGTGAAATTTCCTTTGCTAGTTAAATTTTTTATGGTTCTTCCTTGGAACTCGTTATAGAGGTTGTTTCTCCTTATTCTAGTATTCTTCAGGTAAGCTCTTTAAATATATACTTGTTTTTATTATTTATTTTATTTATAAGGCTTTGTGCTTAGTGATTCGACCAACTTTTTAACTTAAAATCCATTTCATTGGAGTGTAGGTTCCCTATGGAGTGGTAGCATGACTTATGAGTTCTATTGGTGGAATGTGATCTTACTAGAGATGCACACAAAGGTTTCCATTGATCTAAAAAATTTACCATTCTTTCATTCTAAGTAAATTTGGAACCTTTACTCATTTTTCTTGGCAATTTTTTCAATGGTTTATAGAGTAGGGTTTTGAAAATTAAAATCCTAAACGAAATGTGATAGGTCAGTTCTACTTTGGCTAATTTCTCTAACTATTTTATTTTCCCTTGGTGGTCCATGCTACAATAGAAATTTCTTATACATAGATTATTGAATTTCTTAGGGTTTAAACCGTATAGGAATATCTATACTTTGATTATATCTTTTAGTTTATTTATTATTATTTAGTTATCTCTTACTCCATCTTTTTGTCACGATTGGGGTTTTTTAGAACCAAAGCCCTAGCCTATTACATATTGTCTATCCATTATTAGCACATGGCTTAAATCCTTGGATTACGATCGTGGTTATAAAATCTATATTTTTTTTCTTCATAATTATTATATACATTCGCAAGGTTTATGTGCCTCAATTAAATTTTATTAATATGGTAGTTATCTTAATTACAACTAGCTTTAATCACAAATTGTGATTTGTTGCATAGATGTGGCATGGGTTCTCAAGTATACTTATTCCTTCAGGTAATTTGGACATTTAAACCTTTGCTTTATCCTTTATTTTCTTATTTTATTACTAGGCCTTACTTAAACCTTGGTTTCTAATATATTTGTAGGTATAATATATTTCAGAGCTTTCCAATACTTAATGGATTTTTAGATCGTTATCTTCAGATTGGGTGTCCCTAAACTCTTGTTTGCTACTTTGATTGTGCTTGACTCTTTCGATGAAGACAAGTTACCAATATCCTATTTTCTTGAATTTAGTTATGAAGAATACTTTTTGGAACAATTCCTAAGAGGAAGTTTGTATTTTAAAGGCACCTATGCCTTTCATGCAACTATAAAAATAATGACCATGACTAAAATCCTTTGACCATATGGCACTAATTGTTGTCACTATGGTCCTCAACGACCAATACTGAAATTCAATTGTATATTCTTTTATAAAAATATGATGAATGTTATTCTTTTATATTGTTGCTCATAAAAGATTGCTCCAAAAACTATGTGTTTTCTATCTATAACTACTATTCTCAAAACAATTATGTATTTGTTTTCAAATTATTCCCGTGTATACTTATTGGAATACTGGATTAATAGTCATAGGTTAACTATACCCACTATTATAATTATTTACCTTTTTGTCCTAAATTTTAAAGGTTACTTACCTTTCCTATTTATTTCATTTACATATTGTCCCGGCCTATTCAAATTGTAGAGAATTTTGTAACCTCTGACGATTTACTTAGGCAATGCCATTGTCTAAAACCCCTTTTTTAACTTATAATTTATTTCATCTACGATGTGCCTCAACCTTTTTCCTTTTCTAATATCTTAAGTCAATTCAGCATTACATATAATTTTAACTAAGTAACCTATCAAATGGGAATGGTGGCCTCAAAATAGGAACTCTAACAAAAAAACCTTAAAAAATTATTAAAGAACTGCCCAAAAATGAAAAGTGTTGATGTTGGAATAACATATTTTTTTGGGGGTAAATTTCAATATTTTAGAAATTGCATTAAAGATAAAATATCATGACTATGAAAAACTTTAAAATTCCAATGATTTTATAGCATGGAATTAAAGATAAAATATCACGTCTCTGAAAAGCCTTAAAATTCCATCAATTTTCAAACATGGTGTTAAAGAAAAAATACTTTTAATTGTTTTCAATCATAGCATTAAAGATAAAATATCATGACAGAGAAAAACCTTAAAATTTTGACAATTTTTCAACCATGGAATTAAAACCAAATATCATAACTATAGAAAACCTTAAGTTTTCAACATATTTCAACCATGGCATTCTTAAAAACTTTTATGACTAAATAAACTTTAAAAATGAATAACTTAATGAAAGAGTAATTATTTCGAGAGTAATTTTTTTTAAATGCTAAATATATAGCTATTTTAAAATCTTAGCCAAAGACTCGATCCATTATAAAGAAAACTTTAAGACCAACTATCAAATTGACACATAATGAGATTGAGTTGCTAGTTGAGGTTCAACAAGACCCCTTAAAAGAAAAAAGAAAAAGCAAAATAATAAATAAATAAAAATGAAAAATACAAAACAAAACCAAAATTAAAACATTGAAAAAACTAAAAGTTTATAACATAATACAAGTAACTTAAAATTAATAAAATATTTAACACAAAAAATATGATTGTAAAATAAAAAAATAAATTAAAAAAGGAGATAAAGAAAAAAAAAAAATATACATCATATTAATAATAATAAACATAATTAAAAGAAAAAAAAAACTAACAAAAATCATACTAATGGGTGATAATATTAAAAAAAAAAAAACACGAAAATATTAAAAACAATAAAAAATATTAACAATAATAAGAAAATAAAAAAATAACTAATGCATAATATACGTTAAAATAAAATTAGAATGAGATAAATAAGCCATTAAAAAAATTAAAAAATAACAAGAAACTAAAAAATCATAAAAATACATAAATTAATGTCTTAAATAATAAAAAAACAGTTTAAACTATAAATTAACAAAAAAACATTATAAAAAATAAAATTCAAATATTAAACAAAAAAAATACATTAAAAAAATGGTACCCCGCCCAACCACCCAAAGGGCAACAAGCAGGTGTCCTCGCCCTTTCCATGGCCCCTCAAGTGGTTGGGTGGGGGTTGATCGACTAGCCCACACCCAATCGCTTGAGGAGCAATGGGTCGGGGTGTGTGCAACTTCCCCTGCCCTGACACGCAGCCTCTTGGGTTGTTGGGTGAGGGATGGTTGATTTCTCCCCTTACCTTGGGTCATGCCCACTAAGGCGGCTCGACAAGTGTACCTTTTTTTAAGACTTATATATATATTTATATATTATATAATATAATATATTAATGTTTTTCTTCTAATTTTTTTACTTAATAAATTGTGTTTTTTATGGTTTTTTTATCTTTCAACTTTTTTTTAATTTTTTTCTATTTAGTTGTAATTTTATGTTTTTTTATTTTATTATTTATAGATTATTTTTTTAATTGTTATGTTTAACATTTGTTTTATTCTAAGTCATTATTTTTTGGAAGAAAAAAAATTGTTGAAAATTATTGATATAGAATTCATAAAAATTTTCATTAAAGAATTTTAATTTTCGATTTGTTTACTCAATTTTTCATTAAAAAAATAATACATGTTTTCTTCGTTACCTCTCAGTATGTTCTTTTTTTGTTATGAAATATAAATATATGAGAATCAAAACCTCATTAAAATATATTAAATATATTATAAAATCTTATATATTTAAATTTTTATTTTTTTTTACTTTGAAAAAGAACAAAAAAAATTAGTTTGGAAGCGAACTCTTTAAAAAACAAACCTTAGATACGAAAACAAGAAACAAGATAAGGAGCAACTGGGAAAAAACTTGTTAAATCAATCACATTTAAAAAAAAAATGTACATACTTGGGACATAAGAAAATTTAAAGCGTCAAAATATGCCTAAAAAAAAGTTAATGCTTTTCAAACACCGCACAAAATCGTTAACATTTGGAAAAAATTATCCATACTTAATATGTCAAAATATTTAAAGTGTCAAAAATAAACCAAAAAATGTTGATGTTGCACTAACAATTTTCAAATTGACATAAAAATCACTAACATTTAAAAAAATATACATACTTGATACATACAAAATTTAAAATGTCAAAAATATACTCCAAAAAAAGATATATTTTACAACAACATTTTTCAAAATAACATAATTTTTTACCACTCTAAAAAATTAAAAAAATGATACAATTCTCATTTAATAGATTACCATGTTTTTTATTCATTATATATTTATAAACTATTTCCATATAAAATTGGAATACTCCCTCTATACTCCTTATAATCGTCTCAAAATTATATCATTCTCAACTATACCATCTTTACATTATTACCAATATTTAGTTTAGTTTACTATCATGTTACACTGTTTTCAATCATATCTTTTATTTTCCATTTCTATCATGTTACTCTTGTATAACCAAACTTACACATAAAGGAAAGAAGGTTACTAGCATTTTATATTTTAACAATATTGTACTCCGTTCTCATCACGTCAGTCTTGGTTTACATATGCTTATACTTTAGATTCTAAATTAATTCATGTTATATGTAATCAAAATAAAAGTTTATTCCCAAAATACCACATACATTAAATTAACAATAATCAAAATGCTTCTTATGTTCAAATATATGTATAATAATTTCACTATTTTAAATATATAGAATGCCTAAACCATATTTAATGTTAAAACAAGGAAATTATAATTTTATTGTTTTTCTTTTTTTTCTTTTTATTTGCATCTTCCAAAACTTTTATCTACATAGTACTATGAAAAAAAAGTTCTTTAGTAAATGATAGCTTGTTATTTAATGTTAAAACAAGGAAATTATAATTTTATTGTTTTTCTTTTTATTTGTATTTTCCAAAACTTTTATCTACATAATATTTTGGAAAAAAAGTTCTTTACTAAATGATAGCTTGTTAAAAGAACAAAATAATCAAGGTATCAATTTGTAATTTTTTTCTAGAAAATAAAACTGGATTTTTTTCTAGAAAATAAAACTGGATTTATTAGGCTCCACCTAACATTGACTCTTTCTCCTAAAAGCCCTATCAAGCATCAATAGGCAGCAAGTTAATTTTAATCTATCGTTCTCTTTTATAGCTTGTTAAAAGAACAAGATAATCAAGGTACGAACATGCAATTTTGTTCTAGAAAATAAAACTAGACCTACTAGGCTCCACCTAACCTTGACTCTTTCTCCTAAAAGTCGCATCAAACTTCAATAGGCTACAAGTAAATTTTAATCCACCATTCTCTTTTTAGTCACTACATTTTTGTCACCTCATTTCAACAATGCATAAGTCTTCAATTCATATAGGACAAGAAACATACCTTTTTTCCAAATCAATTGGTAGTTTGCAACTACCTCCTCCTTATCCACCAAGTGGCAAGTAGTTACTTGGCTTATTAATGAGCCTCACTCTCCCCAACCACCTTAGGTAACATCCTATCTTACTGAGAGAGTAATTGATAAATAATTTTTCATAATTTGATAATCTAATCCTTAGATTAGATGTCTAGGTATTATTCCATCAAAGGTAATTAAATTTCATTATTAACTTGTAGCCCATAGTTTCTCTTTAGCCAATTGTAGCTTCAGAATTATTTTCTAGCTTTTTTTATTAACAACTTAACAAAAAAAGTTACCTAAAATACTTATTAGTGACATAATGCTAATAAACAAGTTCCAATTCAGTCTTAAAGTCAAAACCACAAGTAGACATGACATATACAAATTTACAAATAAACACTAATTTAAGGGATATCACACTCCTCGACTCATGTCTGGGTTAGACTTCCAAATATACCTTCACATTTATGGGGTTCTACTTCTCTTCAATCCAATAGAAAACTTCTTGAAATATATGATCATGAAAGTGTCGAAATGAAGAAACAGAGCACCACTGCATATGCTCCCATCTTTGTTTATATGGACTTCAATAAAGGGTTCCCAACATAAATAATTTTTCAAGGTGAGAACCACTTTTGGACCCAAAAAGCAAATTATAAACATGTTTCTTTTCATTGTAGATCATGCTTTTAAATAGGGAACCTGGTAGCAAATGCCAAAAAGGGTCAAGAATATCTAAAAAGCAACAATGGAGGCCAACCTAGTAGATTGGATCGAAGGAAGAACATCAACTAATTTCCAAGGAAGCTCTGCCTAAACTAGGACCTCATATAAAAGAAAGAAGATTGAATTCAAATGAAATTAGAGACACCTGAGTAGAGATCAAGTAGTTAAATGTTATTTCTTCAAATGAAAAACCTTCATCTTAGCACGAACAATACAACAAGGCTCAGTGAAATCTCAAAATATAGAAGCTCTAAAGGAAATTTGAGCAAATTAAGTTGAAGAAGAAGAGATACATGAGCAATTAAACTCCTAAGATCTAGAAAAAATGGGAAAGGTAGGAACAACAAGGACCACGTCAAAGACAAAGTAATTTTAGACAATGGAGGCAAAGAAGAAAAAATCTCTTTCAATGACATAGTCGATTGTGACAAAAAGTCGAACGTATAATCCAACTTAATCATTCAATTTTTTTATTGTGTCAACAATTTATTAAATTTTACTCATATAAAAAATACAGAGATGAAGTTTTGTCGTTATAAACATTGAAAAATAAAAAAATGACAATTTTGCTTCAAACACAAGACCATAACTTTCTTAATATTCCTTGATACATATTTTTATTGCAATATTTTACTTAATAAAAAAATAACGACGTAAGAAATCATAACGTAGATTAAGTCGACCAATACAAGTGTATACAAGTTATTGGTTATCGAATAATATAAATTTTGAAGGAGTAAAAATTTGTGAAAATAATTTAATATATTTTAAGTTAAAGAATTGTTATAAAATACACGCATTTATTTAAAACTAAAATTAAAAGTAATAATTAATTTTTTTAATAATATATTATTTAAAAAGAGTAAAATTTTATTAATAATTTTTATTAATTAATATATTATATTATTTTTATTTTTATGATAATTTAAAAAAAATTGTTAACTAAATTATTTCGGGCATTAAATGGCTAAAAGGTGATTGTACCGGCAAAAGGCAACAAATCAAAAGGTTTTCTAGAATGAAAATAACGTGAACTCATTGTTACTTCACTAGCTTTCCACGTGGGATGGAGCTCAACTCACCGTGGGGTTCCTTGTAATTGGTCAAGAAGTGATAGCATCGTGTGGATTTAGTGGCGTACTAAGTTTGATCGATAGTGCTTTTCAAAGTCAAAACGTTCACATAGTTAAACATATGAATGTAGATAATTAATAAAGAGGACAAATTTGGAGGTAAACTAAGATAGATGGCTAAATAGTGAGGATTATTT
>APFE031452078.1:16185-39046 GCA_000404065.3 Pinus taeda | reverse complement strand
TGAAACTTGGTAAAAACCCTCATGCTGCCCCTTCAAACCATCTTCTAATGCAATGAACTCCTTCCAAAGCATAAAATTCCTTTCTAGGTTATCGGACCCCTTCCGAAGCCTCAAATACTCTTCAAACGCACATACTCACTCCTTCCGATCACAATAAACCCTTGCCGATTGCCTTAACATTCTTCTGATCCTTGTGAACCCTCTCCAACACGATTATCTCAATCGGAGGTCGCAAGAGTATTATGGCTCGCTGTTGTTTCTTCCCGATGGACGCTCCGCCGATGCCATCTTGCGATCGGCATATCACAATAATCTATACCACATAGGTGTGCCCCTTTCCCTTTCGCCCGATGCGCTATCGCGATATCGGCGATCGGCGGTCGCAAGCATCACATTTCCAAAATAAACACCTTCTCATTCTCTGCCGACGCAATATTGCGATCGCATCGAAAGAAGTATATCGCATCGCAGTAACATATGAATCGCCCTACCGACCGGATCATTGCCACATCACCCTGCCACGTCACCTCGCTGATGTCATCCGCCGTACAACTGACGTCAGCAGCCAAAAGAAAGGGAAAAACATGCAAGCGCGAAAGTCGAGCTTCGGAGCTCCGGAACGAGAAACGGAGGCAGTTTTCGATGCGCAATTAGCACGAAGCTACGGTAAATGAGCGATATTGGGGAATCTTTTGGGAATCTTTTGATTCCTTGGCCCTTTTTGCACCGAAAAAGCTTGAAATTCCCGATTTTGCCGAATTAAACGAATTTGAAGACAGAGAGAGACCAGCAGCAAAGATTAAAGTGTATCAGATCAAATATGAAGACAAAAAGCACGTCAAAGAGTATCAGGAAGCGGCGAAGACCATCAATGTAGCGGCAAAGTGTATCAGAGGAGATTTTCTCAGGGCTCGAGGCAAATCCTACATTAAAACAAAAGCTCTGAAAGTCAAGAAGCAACTGAAGATGCATTGAAGGCTCACCAGCACAAATGACTGCACATTAAACTCACAGAAGATCAGTGGACCATAACTCAATGCACAGTTATGACAGAACCACTGCACCAAGTCACACAGGACACCTCATCAACTCAACTTGATTCAGCTGCCTCTTGCGCAGCCCAAAGGACTTACTTGCATTTAATTCTAGCAACAATTAGGTTTTAGAAAAAGCTTTTTCTTGCAGACCTGTTTAGGTCGGTTGTAATAAATGATTTTGAGATATTTTACACTATAAAAACAGCCCTGAAGACTGTATTAAGGGTTGGTTGGTTGACAAGCTATCTTTAGCTGATTTTGCTCCAGGAGAGACTCGCACTGTAATACCTGATAGTTTCTGTAATCAAAGACTGCTTATGAGCTTTGGAGAATGGATTGTTCACTGTGTTTAACGGTTGAAGAGTGATTATGGAATTCTCGTGCTGTTGCATAACTCAATAAGTGCTTCTTACCTTTGTTTTCCATTCATAAGTTACCATCTAAACAGTAGAAAAGAAGATTAGCTTAGAATTTGTTTAATTACACTCTATGCTCAATTTCTGTTGTTTCTTTATGTTTTCCTCTGTTTAGGCATAAATATGAATTCCACATGGCTCATGTTTGCCCTAACCTTATCATGCATGACAGTTATCCAGGGATTCTTCATTGCCCCTAGATAGAGATCATCCTTTCCTTCTGGTAAGCTGAGTGAGAGATTCTTAAGTTCCTCTCATTCCTTACATTCATTCATCTTTAGTTTGAAAGTTGTTTTATGTGCAGCTATCCCGCTCCATGTTCTTCTTGTGACCAAGAAAACGCACTGGCAATCCTGACCCATGACTCCATGCCCAATGGTTTGAAACTTATCACTTCATGAATTGCCTCTCTGCTTGAAAGCATTTTCCTTCCATCTAAACACAAACAAAAACCCCTTAACCCAACAACTAGCCTAAAATCCTCATCAATAAAGTTAAATCATTAAGAGAGAGCCCTCTCTGATTGCTGGTGGGCTAGAACCTGCAGTCCAAAGATTGGTTTGTGGTTACCTCGGCCGTATCCCTTCAGGAGCTAAGGGACAACCTCAGTGATAACATAATGGCGACTCCACTGGGGACCTCCTCAGATAATCTCACTAAACTAGTCTGCAGCTCCACAAAGGAAGAAACGACCTTTGAAAGTCTTGGTCAACCTGTGTTTTTAGAAAAATTTCCCAAAAAATAGATTAGAGGCTGGCTCCTAAAAAGAAAACGCGTCATACAAGATCAAACCCTGATCCTAATCGGCTAGCAGTTTTTGAAAATCTAAATTTAATCCCCAAGATCATTAGAAAACAAAATCAACAAGAACACCCAACTGCTGCGAGTCCTGAAACAGTTCAGCCAAGCGGCGTTCCAACCCCTGTCAAAGTTCTTTTTCGGTCAACCCCAAGTTCCCCTGGTTCATCACCCCTTTCTCCAAGCATCTCTTCTACACCTCCATCCTATACTCCTACTACCACTACTACTCCTTCTACCCCGGTTGTTCCTGTTATCCCAGTTGCCCCTGTTTTTCCACTTATCCCCATTATCATGGCTAATAGATATGTGCCTTTACAGCTGCCTGCTAACCCCGGGGCTATGCCTCAGGACTACCAGACAAAAATTACATATTTTGATGGCACAAACTCCTGCACCGCCCTACATCATACAAAGAAAATGCAGGATTACTTCAAGAGTTATGAAATTGATGATGACAGCGTGAGAATGAAGATTTTTGTTCAAAGTTTGACCGGTGATGTCAGAACCTGGTTTAGGGCACTTACACCCGATTCCATATTAAACCCTGAAGCCTTATACCAGACATTTATTAACAGATGGGAGAAAAAGAAAGATCCCCTACACATACTATCTGAGTATGATACTATCAAAAGAGGACCTCAGCAAATGGTTTTGGATTACTGTGCAAGGTTTAATAATGTTTACAATGCAATACCACAAAATTTAAGACCCCCACCTGATCTCGCTTTGTACAAATTCCCTGATGGCTTTGATGCTGAGATGGCATATCAGTTAAGGGAAAGAGCCCCTCAAAGCCTTGCAGAAATGCAAGATGTTGCTGTTAGTGTGGAGACAAATCTAATTGCTAAAAGAAACAGAGCCAAAACTGAGAGAAGAACCACCTTTAAGGAAAAACCCTCAGCCTTCAATCAGAAGCTAGATGCTATTATCAGTGGCATCCACAGGCTGGGAGACAGAGTAGACAATGTGGAGAGGAAGACTTCATGGGAAGACCAACAGCCCAATGCCATAAGGAACCCGAACTTCAGAAAAACTCAAAACTCAAACGCTGGAAGGGCCAGTCCCGACCATGATATTAGGCCTCCTTTCCAAGAAAACTATGCGGAGGCATCTACATCCAATGAGCCCACAGATGGGACTCATATGAACCTGATAGATTCGGAAAATGAACAGCAAATCTTTCTTACTGAAGAGGACCGAGAATACCCTGATGTAAAACAATTTCACACCAAGTCGGGAGAGTCTTTCGATTTCAAACAAGGTTATGATACCGCTGTGTATGAAGTACACAAACAATATAAGTTGAGAACAAGGACCATTGATGTCCCCGCATCTAGCAGAACAAAGGATAGCAAACAGCCCAACAAAATTAAAGGCAACGACACCATAACTCAACCAGCTGGTAGCTCTGTCCCAAACCCGCATGAGGTAACTGTGGAGGATATAACAGACACACAACCTCCTATTGATCAGCCTCTACCTCCTTCCTCCCCGAAAGAAAATTTGAACAGCACTCCAAAAAATCCTCCCAAAGCAGAAATACCACAAGCTGTCATTCATCATAACATTGACATTCCAAAAGAAAACATAGAGAGTATGCCTGAAAAAGAGAAATCTGCCGCTATCAATGCCAAGAACTCATTGGAAAAACCATTCAATTTAGAAGCAGAGATTGGAAAACTCAAGATATCCATTCCCCTCTCAGAACTTGCCAAACATGATGTATATAGGCAACAAATTCAAAGGTCACTTCAACTACCTGAGGTAAGGGATGATGTAAACGTTTTAGACGATACCCCTGAGCTGCTGTTCGGTCCAGAAGTTAACGAAAAATCAACATATGGACCTGTTCCACCTTTTTATGTCAGTTTGCACATACATGAAAAAATATTGCATAATTCCATGTTTGACTCAGGTGCCTCACATAACCTTATGCCCAAAGCTGTAATGGCAAGATTGAACCTTGATGTCACAAGACCATACAAAGATCTATATTCCTTTGACTCAAGTCAAGTCAAATGTTTAGGCTTGATTAAAGACCTTTGTGTGTCTCTAGTCCAATTCCCCAACAAGACAATCCTAATGGACGTAGTAGTTGCTGACATTCCCACAAAGTATGGCATGCTCCTATCTAGCTCGTGGGGAGCAAAATTGCAAGGATCCCTTCAACTCGACCTCTCTTATGCCACTATATCTGTCTTTGGGCAACCAAAGAGACTGTATAGAGAAACATTAATGAATTATGTGGTAAGCAGTGAGGAAAAGCCCCAAAATTTTCCAATTTACTCAATCCATTCCGATATGGATTCTTTTATTTTATTTAATGATGATACCAGCCCTCCAACTGATGATAAGCCGTTATCTTTGGAACAAGAAACATACATCAATGAGCAATCGGTTGCCAATACCCACGAAATTGTCTTGACAGTCAAAGCAACCAACAAACAACAAGAAGAACATCTCGAAACAGAAATTATAAGTCTGCCCAATCCTAAAAAAACTGAAACTCTCAATACAAACCTCAAACAAGAAATCATATGGTATTGAGAGTTTGATGGTTCCGTCAACAAGTTAGGAGCAGGGGCAGGAGTATGGATTTACAATACACATAATAATCACGCAGAACGCCATGTTACATTGAAATTTGTCACCATGACTATCTGCAGTTAATATGGCTCAATCAATAGTCATATTATCCTCCTTGTCAAGTCTTATACCTCTGCTCTTCATGTCAAACTTCAAAAAAGAGAGAAAGTCACTAAAAAACATGTTTATCTCTGGGTACGCAGGTTCTCTCTACCTTACCTGCGTGTACACATCCCAAACACAATGTACCTGCGTACTTGTACGCTCTGTAAGCCAAAGGATGGGTGCGTACCCCTGTAAAGGTCAAAAGGCGCGAGTTTCATCTTTAAAAAGTTACTTGTGATCACTTCTAGAACCTTATAGAAGAGTGTTTGACGTGTATTGAGCGCCTCCATATGGTTCATGCATCCCTATGATAGAGGAACTTATCCCATCAAGAGAGGAGCTACCCCATCCAAAAGAGGGAGTATCCCATTGATGTTGGAACTGAATAACTTCCTCTAGAACACTATAAATACAATCCTTGGGCCAGAGGAGGGGAGGTTGAAAGCTAAACATTCCAAAGGGTAGATGCTGTTGGAATTAGGACTTCCATTGTAAACTTGTGAGGAGAGATTACCATCCTTTTTTATTCATTTGGAGGTGGGTGAGCTTGTCAAAGTAGAGGAAAACTCTTGCTGGACCCTGGGAGGAACTTGCACAACACCAAGGCTCAGGTTGTAATGGTTCTTTTTTGTTTCCTTTAATACAAATAAGTCCATTCTTCTCAATGATTTGTTGTTAATGAATTGTTTCATATACTCCTTGGTCTATATGTTGAATATGCTTTGTTTTATGGAATATTCAGGTGTTATGTAATCGTTTGATTGTTAGTGTATGCAGGTTTCAAAGTGAAGGAGGAGCTCATCCGGATCAGTGAGGCTGGACTGCTACAACGAGCGTTGGACTTGAGGTAGGATCGAAAAACACTTGGTTTCTCATAGAATAATGTATGTTTAGGGAAGGATTGTTCTTAATTGTCTTGTTTGTCACTAGAGAGTCTTAGACTCCTAGGGAGGTTAGTTTTGTCCGCAAAAATAACTCTTTCCGCATGACAGAAAGAGGTCATCCACATACAACACCAGTATGAGAGGCTTGTCATCTTCAACCTTAAAGTAAAGGTTAGGATCAGTTTCACTCCTAGTGAATCCAGCCTTCATCAAATAGCTATCGATCCTCTCATACCATGCTCGGGGTGCCTGCTTCAGCCCATAGAGAGCCTTCTTCAACCTACATACATGAGATTTTCTATCATAAATCTCAAATCCTTCGAGTTTCTCCACATAGACCTCTTCTTTGATCGAGTCATGCAATAACACGGTCTTAACATCCATCTAATGTAGGTTCCATCCTTGTGAAGCGGTAAGGTCTATGATCAAGCGGATGGTCGTATATCTGGCAACAGGTGCAAATATCTCATGATAGTCTATACCTTCCTTCTAGGAGAAACCACAAGCAACAAAACAAGCCTTATAATTTTCCGTACTTCCATCTATGGCATGCTTTATCTTGTTGAAGAGGGAGTCCATACAGGTTGCTTGATTTTATTGAATTTGTGGAAAACCTGTGATCAGTTATGAAACCAACGTTTCGGACTGACTTGGTGAGTCCATCATCAGGGCAATGAGATAGTATTTGAGAAGAGAGAATGAATTTCAGAACCTTATTAATAGTTGAAAGGTTTTTAATTTTGTTATTATTGTTTATGGTCGGCTAATTAATTAATCATTTGTAGAGGTGGTTGAGCTCTTCTTCTAAATGTTCTGGGTCTGAGATTCTTCAGTTTCAAAGGAAGAATATATGAACAAACTCATGGAGTCGCCATGGGATCTCCTTTATCCCCTCTAATTGCCAATTTATATATGGAACATTTCGAACAAAAAGCCCTTAAATCCTTCCCCTTCACCCCAGATGAATGGAAAAGATTTGTAGATGATATTTTTGCCAAATGGAGACATGGATTAGAAAAGCTTAATGAATTCTTTTCCCACTTAAATAGCCTCTCAGATCACATTAAATTCACTATTGAGATTGAAAAAGACAACCAGCTCCCCTTCCTAGATGTCCTCCTCACTAAGAAAAATGGCAAGCTAAGCCACCAAGTCTTCAGGAAGCAGACTCACATGGACAAATACCTTCACTCAGATTCCCACCACCACCCGAAGCAAAAAGCAGGTATCATCAAAACCCTAGCTACCAGAGCCTCAAGAATCTCAGACCCAGAACATTTAGAAGAAGAGCTCAACCACCTCTACAAAGTTTTCATAAACAATGGCTATGAGAAAAACATTATCCATAAAATTATCAAAAAATCCTCAACCAACAACCAAAAAAGGAAAACCCTTGAAAACCCTAGAATCTCCTTGCCCTATATTAAAGGCATCACAGACAAAATATCCAGAATTCTCACCAAGCATAACATTATGGTGGCCTTCACTCCCCCTAACACCATCAAAAACATGTTAAACTCCGCCAAGGACCTAATAGAACCAAAAAATCTCAAAGGTGTTTATTCAGTTCCTTGTTCTTGTGGTAAAATATATATAGGGGAAACAGGAAGATCATTCGGCATTAGGTTAAGAGAACATATTAATGATATTTCAAAAAATAGATCAGAAAAATCAGGTCTAGCTGAGCATGCATGTTCGTCCTCTCACTATATCTGCATAGAACACGCAAAATTAATTCATAAAGAAGACCATTACTTAAAAAGAAGGGTGAAGGAAGCGATAGAAATCGAAAAAACCTCTAATAACATGAATAGAGATGATGGCCTTAAGCTAAGTAACACATGGAAGCCCCTAATAAATAAAACAAAAAAGCGCTAATCAATCATTTTACACATTCCTTAAAATTAAATAAAATTAAAAAATATAATAAATAAATAATCAAAATTAATAACAGCAATATTCTATATTATATATTAATAATAAAAATAAAGTATAATAATAATATTATAAGTAAACATAATTAAATAAAATATAAAATAACAATCATAACATAACTAAGGCATTCATAAATATTCAAATACATGAATACATATATACACACATAAAAAAAAAAAAAATAAAATTAAAAAAAAATAAAAAAAAAAAAATATATATATATATATATATATATATATAAACAAAGATAATAACAACATTAACATATTAATAACAAATATTAAATAAACATTAATACCTAATCAATTAAATAAATATAATATATACAACATAAACACATATATAAATAATAATAACAATAATAACATTTATATAATAATAACAAATAGTAAATAACATTAATAGTGAACCAATTAAATAAATATAATTAAGAGTGATTAATTATATCAATCCAAATAATAATTAAATAATAACACATATCCAAATAACTATTTTAGTAATAACATAATAATAGATAGAATTCAAAAACATATTAAAAATAGATATTTAATATAATAAAAAAAATAATATAAGATCATAAACAAAAAATAATAATAATAATAATAATAAGAATAAATAATAATTAAAATCAATAAATAATCAAAATAAATAATGATTAAACAAATAATATAATTAAATAAATAATAATATTAAAAATAAATAAATAATAATTAATAAATAAATATAATTAAATAAATATTAATCAACTAAATATATAATAAATAAATATATTAAATAATAATTAATCAAATAAATAATAGAATAAATAAATATATAATTAAATAAATAATAATTAAAATAAATAAATATAATTAAATAAATATAATAATTTAACAATAAATAAATAATAATTAAAATAAACAAGCATAATTAAATAAATAATTAATCAACTAATATTCCTTTAAATAAATATTCAAATGATTAATTAATTAGCCGACCATAAACAATAATAACAAAATTAAAAACCTTTCAACTATTAATAAGGTTCTGAAATTCATTCTCTCTTCTCAAATACTATCTCATTGCCCTGATGATGGACTCACCAAGTCAGTCCGAAACGTTGGTTTCATAACTGATCACAGGTTTTCCACAAATTCAATAAAATGCTTTATCTTGTAAATCCATTTGGAAGTAACAACTGTCTTGTCCTGGGGTCTGGGAACTACTTCCTAAACATCATTCTTCATAATAGAATCATATTATTCAGTCAAGCATCCTTCCATACTTGATGCTTGATGACGTCTGAGAATGATGAAGGCTCATTTTGTATGATCGTGCTTATGATGGTCAGGTATCCCTAATACCTATTAGGTTTCTTACTTTCACGAAAGGTTCCTCAGGTTGCAGCATGTCCTTCAGCATCATCAAGTAGCCCCCTAAGTGATGAAGGCCTCTTCCTAAAAGAGGAAGGCTCACGTGGAGGAGGATCAATAGGATCCATGGGTTCTTCTACATCAGGCATTGATTCATTATCTACCCATAAAGACAACTTCCACAATCATATGATGCCACACCATTATGCTCTAGAGTATGTGGTGTAGTAGTCTCCCTCTTAATGCTAACCTCAGGTATGTCTCAGTGAACCAACTGTAATATATCGGAGGTCTTGCTTAGGCTTGAGGGGAATGGTCCCTTTTTTAGCTTTCCTTCGGCACATCCTAGACATACACCTTTCTTTACTCGGAATTCAAGCATCCCTGTCACCATTTGTCTTACACTGAGTAGAGCTTTATAATGAAGTGGGGAAAACCTCCGATGCCAAATTTCAGATTGAAGAGATGCATCATAAGACATGACACCTAGCAGACTTCCATCAACCTAATATAGAGAATCAACACAAAACCCAAGAGTAAAGGCATCTTTAACATTATTTTTCCATATATGTACGTTACCATTGCTGAAGGTTAGCTTGTAGCCTTTGTCTTTCATTGCCAAGATGTACACCAGGTTCCTTTTGAGGTCAGGTGCATTTAATACATCCTAGAATTTCTAGCCTTCTTGAATGCTTGTCCTCTTCCTTGATTTCCAACATTCCTTTAACCTTTTGTATTGAATTTTTCATTCCTTCAATTACCATGAGAGAGATTTTGATCATCGTCATGGTGAGAGTCCTTTCTATCAGGGCATTCTCTTGCATAGTGACCTACTTTATTGCAGATGTAACATCATCCTTTTCTTCCTCCCTTAGATCCAGCCTTTCCTTTTGATTTAGTCCCAAAATTATTTCTTTTCTTAGCATGAGAAGAAAAGGTAGCAAGAGGACTTTTAGGCAAGGGCATTTCTTGCTCTTCTACCCTTGTTTCTTCTTGAATGCACCTAGCCATTAATTCCTCGAAACCAGGAATTACATTATTATTCAGAAGAGCATTCTTGAACACGTACCATTCGGAGGGTAATCCTCCAAGAGTTGTGAGTGCCATTTCTCTGTCAGTAATAGTCTCCCCAATAGATAGGAGATCATTCTTGATCTCGGTGATTCTTAAGAAGTATGCTTGCATACTCTCATCTTTACCCTTCTTTATTTCCCTCCACTTATTTCTAAGAAACAAAACTTGATTTGCATCATTAACTTTAAATAAACTTACCAGTCTATCATAGATTTCCTTGGAGGTGTCCAGTAAAAAGATGTAGGCCAGCAAGTGTTTGTCTATAGAGTCTGAGATGATCTTCTTCACTTTAACTTCTCCGTTCTTCCATTTGTTCCTAGCAGCAGGAGGTGCATTTGATGGAGGCTCAATAATATTGCCTCTCACATGATCCAACACTCCTTGATCCTCAAGGGTTAGATCGATAGACATCTTCCATCCGTGATAGTTAGCTTTCTCATGGAGCTTGTCTTTGGCAAGAAAGAGTGTTGAGCGCCCCATTGTTCTTTTAGGATAGCCTTTCCAATCTTATCTTTGGTGATTGCTATTGCTCTTGCTTGGGCTTTGTCTTCACCTCAGCTTTCATACCATCTTAAGTTATGGTATGTTCTATGATTATAAAAATTTACTTATTTTTTTTCTTATTTCAAATTAGCAATCACATGTACATAAAGTGCAGTGCAGATAGAACATTAAACGATCGACAGAAAACAAGCCAAGACAAGAGACACAAGATGTGGCGCTAGCTAGGGACAAACCCCACAATGTGTGGGGAAACCCTTGGATCAAATATTCTTTTATATTAAATAATTCATCAGAGAGAAATAGTACAATAAATCTGATTTATATCAGCAGTAGTAAACCCTAGATCACTAGCATCAACATTAGCGGCTTCATCATCAAACTAGGGCAGGCATTATTTCACAAACCGACCGTCGGATCGACATGATTCCACCACCAAATTTTGTGGCTTCCAGAGGAGGTTCAGATGAACCTACAACACAGTTCAGATGAGGAGGTATTCTAGTCCATGTAGGTCAAACTTCACTTCTATAGTTGCAGCTTCAGTTTCAACAACTTCCTTCAAACTAAGGCATTCGATATCTTGCAAACCGTCCATCGGATTGATTTGATTCAGCCACCAAAAGTTGTGGATTTCAGAGGAGATCCAATTGGACCTTGTTACTGGGAATAGTGTCCACTCGGAGCTGCTATTCCCACTAAGACAGGTAGCTATCTTAGAAATAAACAAGTAAAGACTACTTTTGCTTTCCTTTATGAAAAATAGATAAGAGGGGAACAAAGGACACCAACCTTAGTCTTGCGCTTGGTTCCTTGCCTAGTTCCTCTCCATCCTGATAGATCTTTTCCACTTCTTCTTCATCTACTAGCTTCAAAGAGCACCTGTGGAATCAAAGTAGCATAATACTATTGAATAACAGAGATCTATATTCATAAACAACACAGGACCAGATATGTGTTGACCACACAAATGCATATATAATCAAACACACAAGAATGTGGAGGAAAACTTGAATAACTTTATTAATATAAAAAATAGCAAGAGGATTACAACCAATTGTTCTAAGCCAACATCATGCTCCAGCAAGAAAGCCCTTCTTCACCTCAAGTAAAGCTTAGATCACCCAACACTATGAAGTTTCACCAAGAAACCAACAACACTTCTCTACAAGATACAAGATTCCAGCCTCTGGATCTCTGTGATGAGGGATCCATATATAGATGATTGCAGGGGGTGAGTCAGCTTCTAGGGTTTTGATTAGTGTCCTCTCTCTGATAGTTCTTGATTCCACTTGGATATTGATGATCTCTTACTCATCCCTGGGTGAAATCAGAGAGGCAAGTGTCAGAGGGGAAGTTTCTAGAAGATTCTATGATCCTCCACCTTGCAAACTGTCTCTGCCATTTGTCCATTCTTGCCCATTGCACCCTACAAAGAGGCCATCCAGTATGCATCGCACCTTTTACACTGGGAAGGTAGTATGCATCGCACCCTCTGCACTGGGCATTCTGTATGGTCTAGTTTTGACAAGTTCTGAGCAGTTTTTTGTGGAGAACTTCTGGGAGATGATGTAATCAGCTGACCTTGTTCCTTTAGGTAGTGAAGAAACACTTTTAGGGACTTAGGAGCCCTTGGTTTGTGGCTAGGAGGCAACCTGTTATAAGATACAATACAATACATTATCTTCATAATATTTTTCATGATCTAGCTGAGGCGGGCATTCCCATGCTTAGCTTTATAAATTCATTTTCATGTACATAAGATAGACAACCGTCTATGTGGCAGACTGATGATTTGGACGGAGTCATCATCCTTTGGTTTGGATGATCATATGTTTGGAAATGATGTACATTTGATGTCTTTATATTCCTGAATATATCACATCCCGGATAGATGAAACTAGATCCGGGGTCTTCAAAACTCGTTCAATCTTCACTTGGAGTACAAGTCGATCCATGTGAAAGATGTTTCAGAGTTGAACATGGAAAGACATCGCCTGATTACCAGCCAATGATGTAAGCTATTAACAGGTGCGAGAAGGATCACCAATAATGGCAATGATCCTCAAGGTACTATAGTATAATTTGTGTGGTGTGAAAAAGGACTTGGCGTCGAACACCACACAAAATCTTCTGGTCGAAGGCCATTGATGTAAACTTGTCACCGAAAGTGAGAAACTTGCCATTGAGGCATGTAAGCTTCAAAGTACTGAAAAGGGTTGTTCCTAGGTTGACTTCTTGGATAATGAGCTAATGTTGACAAGAAGCGACCTGTCATAGGAGGGCCTTAATGAATCCCACATCTATGACACAGAACGGAGCAAATGATGTTTGAGGTGAAAACGATTTGATGATACAGGGTTCAAGGTGGCGGTCATGAAAGAATGGAGTGTGAATGTCTTGCAGCGGATGAGACACAGGTGAATCCTCTGAGCGACTTATCTTGAACATACTGGCGACATTAACGATGGATTGGTAGCGTTAAACCCAAAGATGGATGGTGTGATGGACCAATGGTAATATGACTGGTGAACGGAAAAACCCAACCCGACTCGGATAGAGTGAAAGGGTCATGTTGAAGAGCGACTTGCTACCAATAAAGTTTTTTCAAGTTTTCTTCCCAATTTTCCCCAGTCATTGCTGACGAGTACCTCTTTATTTTTATCAGGCTTGAGGAGGATAACATATACTTGTTCTATAATCCGCCCTTCGGGCAAACCCGTCGCCACGTTTCAACGAGCCTAGCGATAGTGAAACTCGTTCTCATCCATTTGGACAAGTTTTTCGCTATTGATTTTAACGCGTTTAACGACAATGATAACTCGGTCCTTTTTAATTTTTAGAGAGTCTGAAAAAAGATGGAAAGGAAACTCCAATGATTCTTTTTCGTCATATAATCCCTTAAGTACGAAAAAGTGTAAAATAATACGAAAGGGATGAATTTTCGATAGTTTTAACGAGCCGAATAAGACAAGCGCTCGAGCTTTTTGTGTAATAATCCCTTGGGTCCAAAAAGATTTAAATCTAGAGGAGGGATAACACTTTTGATGACTTTAATGAGCTGGAGAGGCCAATCGCTTGGCAAACTTTTCATATTTTACGAGTCAGTTGAAAAGAGCTTAAAGGAGACTCGTTTTTGAGGAACGAGTGATGATTTTAGGTATCAGCTGATTCCAGGTAAGGTTTGGAATTTTCCAATCACGTCAATGTCACAAGGATGGCTAACAGAATCACTCTTCGCAGATGTTCCTCAAAAGGGGTAAATAATTAGATGGAGGCATATGATCAGCTAAAACGGAGTGGAGGTGATGATGAGAACACATCCAAGGCTCAAAAACTGATGATAATGCATTCACAATGGTTATTTACCAGAGATCGGTTCATTTTTTAATGACCTTAAACTTTGGGGGAAACATTTAATCATCGCTTATGTTTAATTTTTAACGAGCTTGAACTCCGCGAAAAAATTGTTCGTGCCAGACATATAATAAGGATATCTCATCTCAGATGCCATTTTTTATGGAGCTTGCACCTTTTAAAGCTTTGCCCTAGATCCTTTCTTTATTCAAGTTAGGAAATGACCAATCCTACGAGTTTAAAGGGTTAGAGGACCTACAAATTTAAAAAATAAATGGTCGCTCTTCACTTGTATGCAAAAAGGTTTGCATGCCCCCAAGTATAATGAAAAATTTCTAGGTTACCATATAGAAGCTCTTTCTTTTGCAAGATAGCTTCCATCGACATCGTAGATAGAAACACTTCCTGGCTTAGTCCATCTAGACCAGGGTGGTTCTAAACCCCAACCTCCTAACCTTGATGAGGGAATCTTACTCCGGTCTAACTCCCTTTTCCTATAAGGAGGGGTGTTGGACCAGTCATCTTCCTCCGCAGAAACCTACTTTATACCTAGAGTTTCCCTGCTGAAGCAGGCCAAGGTGCATGCCCCCTGGGTTTCAGTCATATCCTCTCAAATCACTCACGCTCATCAGGTGGATGGACTGGAGATCGATGAGACATTACTTGCATGAAAAGACCATTTATGGATGGTATTTGACTATTTTCTATGTGTGATTCGGGGAATGACAGATGGTCTATGAGCTTGACCACTTTGCCTTCATGTGGAAAACACATTACTCTAAAGAGTGACGAGACGACGACTCCCATGCAATAAATGTAGTCATGCCCAAGGAGTAGATTATAATATAAGGGTCCTTGGACTACATCATGTTCATGTGAACGGTTTTCCTTCTCAAAGTAATGGGCACATTGGGTAGGATCCCTAACGGTCGATTGGTTCCTTTGTCAAAGCCTATCGGATTTCTCATTTCAGGCAGAAGAGATGGCGAACCAAGCGCTTTCCAAGCAGTTGAGGAAAGGATACTCACAGAAGCCCCTTCATCTATGATGGTACTGGCCATGACCATTTTGTAAGCTTATATGATGATTCAGAATGGTACACTAGCCGGTAAATGGGGTCTGCCTAGTAGATTCCAATCGAAGGAAACGACTAGGTTGCTTGGAGGTGGGACCGAATAGACGGCCGAATATGAATCTGATGAACTTCCTTCCTGCGGTAAAGGAATGGGTAGATAGCCCCCAAGTTCATCGGAGTCTATGTTTATGAAAAGAATTTGAACGGTGTTGTTCTCATTCTTTTCAATGACGGTATCATTTGAAGATGGACCTTCTGAAGGCCAGACCGGGTCAACTGCTGCCTCGACCTTTGGACTTTTTTAAGTTATGGATTTAGAGTGTTTGTCTTCAATTATAGGCGCTTCGACCGACCATAATGGCATGTCGGTTGGATTTTAAACCAGTGGTGGACTCGGAAAGAGTTTCTTATATCCAGGAGGGAGTTGTAGCAGTGAAGCAGGACGGTCATCCAAAACTCTTTTAGCTTTGTCTAGGAAGGGACAACGGTGGACGGCGTGATCGCCTTCACACAATTTACAAGGAAATTTGTGATTCCTTTTTTATCCAGATACTTTTCTTTCACTGGTTGATGGTGTACTTTCAACATCATCATCAGAGGTTGACGACACCGGATTGTGCAAACAAGGAGACCAGTCCCTTAAGATCTGAGGGATGCAAGGAAAATCTCGATGATAGTGGTCTCCTTTGCAAATGACACATGGAGATTTAGGTTTATACGGTGCAGTGTGAGGATTTTCACTAGACGACGCATGGTTTCCCACTTTTGCTTTTGGCTCTTTCTTCTTCTTTTCCTTTTTCTATTTCCGCTTCTTCTTCTTCTTAGTTACTTGATCTTTAGCTTTACCAGCTTCATCAAGCGAAGAGGAAGGAGGAGAGGGAGAAATGGATGAAGTAGAAGGTTGGGTGGTAACTCTAGTATCATCTAGTTGCCAACTTGACTGTTCAGGAATTATGGTATTCTGAACGATAGAGGTAGAGAAGAGCCATACGGGAAAACCAATCGTCAACCCTGGAAGCAACAATGTGGCCATATGGGGTGCACCAACATCTCCCCAAGAGGAGAAAGGACTAGGATTTCCTCCAAGGGGAAATCCTTGGTTGGTAGACTCCATTTTTTCAACCTAAAGACCAACGAGGGAACTTGTGATGTTATTCCGATTAAAATAAATTTTAGACGCTTTGACACAACTTGTTTTTTCAATTTCTAAGAGTCAAGAAAAAACAAAAGATGACTCTAGTCGCCTTCAATTTTTAATGAGCATGAAGTGACAAGTGCTCAGATGGACCTTTTATTTTAAGGAGTCTGAAAAGGAATGAAAGTGACTGCTCTGGAAATCTAGGTAGAGGGATTAGTAATCTCAAAACTACAGAATACTTTTTATGGTATGACAGTCAATCTTCCTGAATGTTGTGTTCAGTGCATTGCGATCAATAAGGCAACAGACACGGCTTCTTAAGGATACAGGATATAACCTATTGTGGTCTCCCAATATATAGTCAACGGTACGTGGGAGCACAAGTCCGTAATGGCACTTGTCGTCTCAAAGAGGAGGAATCACCCAACCAACAATGAAAGCGACAGTTACCAGGCTTTATGACGCCGAAATACGTCTCTAACCCAGACTTCTAGATGTTGTGCGTTAGGTTCCAAAGTGTTATTAGGTTCATTAAATTATTTTATAGTTGATCTTGTTTAAACATTTTCCTTTCAGGTTCACCACATGATGTATGTATACAATTCCTAAAATGTAGTCTAAGATGATAAACAATCGTTTAATCTTCTTTTGAAATGAAAATCCTAGCTACTAAGGAAAGAGAACTGAGGGTCTTTCAACAAAGAGCACAGAGCACACACTAAATGCACTGTCCTAAATCAAACCAAGCAGTCTAAATGCAAATGCACATGGATGTATTTGTTTTCAGCCTTCCTAATGTATGAATGACAAGAAGAACGCTAAGTGCAAATCTAAATTATTTTCCAAAGCAACAATACTAACAAATTTCTTTTCAAAATGAAGTGAATATAAGGACGACACTTTGCGATTTTGAAATGAAAATTATTTTCGACACTAGAAAAACTACTAATTCAAATCACATACAAGAGTAACAGTACAATCGACTATCAAGAACAATGGGATTCTCTTCTATAACTTAAAACAACACTTGCAACACTTTCAGATTAAGAAACGACAGTATGATTACGCTACATCTTTATAAAAGAGAACTGAAAATGGTGCACAATACATAAAAACACTTGCAGTTCTTTGCACAATGGAGGTGGAATGATGGAAGAGAAGAGGGTTTCCACAGAGATATACTGACCACAGACAGCAAAACTCCTGAATAGAACTGAAAAGAATGAAGAAAAACCAAAGTCTGAAGGTAAAATTATCCTTCCCTGACCATCGCACCTGTCACACAGGGAATCCAGTATGCATATCACCTACTGCATATGGTAAGTGCGATGCATACAGATTGCCTTGAAGAGAGGATGAGATGGTACCAGTGCGAGAATTTTATCTAGTTTTTTATCACAATTTGTAGTTTAGTCCAGGGATTTAGGCTGAGTAAGTGATGTTCAGTAAATATAAATCACAGGGGTTGATCTAAGGAGGTTACTAGAGCCACCACTAGGGAAATTAGAGTGTTTGTAGATTGATTGTTCAATTTATAAACAAAACTCGGAGATAGACTGAAGTAGCATTGATCTACTTTACATTTGCATAGCAAATGCAGTTCAAAGGCTAGCTGGCTTGACTTCAGGCTCCGTCTATTAGTTTATAAAACAAACAAAAATAGACCAGAAATTAATCTATTAACTCCCCAGCGGAGTCGCCATTTTGTTACTGGGAATAGTGTCCACTTGGAGTTGCTATTCCCACTAAGACTGGTAGATATCTTAGCAACAAACAAGTAAAGACTAATTTTGCTTTCCTTTATGAAAAATAGATAAGAGGGGAACAAAGGACACCAACCTTAGTCTTGCGCTTGGTTCCTTGCCTGGTTCCTCTCCTTCCTGATAGATCTTTGCCACTTCTTCTTCGTCTACCCAGCTTCAAAGAGCACCTGTGGAATCAAAGTAGCATAATACTATTGAAGAACAGAGATCTATATTCATAAACAACACAGGACCAGATATGTGTTGACCACACAAATGCATATATAATCAAACACACAATGATGTGGAGGAAAACTTGAATAGCTTTATTAATATCATAAATAGCAAGATGATTACAACCAATTGTTCTGACCCAGCATCATCCTCCAGCAAGAAAGCCCTTCTTCACCTCAAGTAAAGCTTAGATCACCCAACACTATGAAGTTTCACCAGGAAACCAACATCACTTCTCTACAAGATACAAGATTCCAGCCTCTGGATCTGTGCGATAAGGGATCCATATATAGATGATTGTAGGGGGGTGAGTCAGCTTCTAGGGTTTTGATTAGTTTCCTCTCTCTGATAGTTCTTGATTCCACTTGGAGATTGATGATCTCTTACTCATCCCTGGGTGAAATCAGAGAGGCAAGTGTCAGAGGGGAAGTTTCTGGAAGATTTTATGATCCTCCACCTCGCAAACTGTCTCTGCCATTTGTCCATTCTCACCCATCGCACCCTATAAAGGGGCCATCCAGTATGCATCGCACCTTTTACACTGGGAAGGCAGTATGCATCGCACCCTCTGCACTGGGCATTCTGTATGGTTCAGTTTTGACCAGTTCTGAGAAGTTTTCTGTGGAGAACTTCTGGGAGATGATGTAATCAGCTGACCTTGTTCCTTTAGGTAGTGAAGCAACACGTTTAGCGATTTAGGAGCCCTCAGTTTGTGGACATTTATGATTCAGGTTCCAGTGCCCAAAAATGTCTATAACAAACCTACAGTGCAGTTCTAAGGAGGAGATATGATGCTCAACACTGGTCAAACTTTGGATATGTAGTTGTAGCTTCAGGTTCAATAGCATTTTGCTTCACATGTGTGAAAGGGAGACCCTTTTCTGTGCATTAGAGAAGAGATTATTTTCGACGCAGTAGAGAGAGAGATGTGATGTGATGAGTGAGTCAAAATGAGGAAAAGTCCTCCTATATTTATACACATCGTTGGTGTTTGAATAGATGTGACTGTTGGGCTTCTGAGCCTACATGAGTTATAGGTCGACTTGATAATAATTCCATAATCAAAATAAATTTATATCTCCATGAATACTTATCGGAATTAGATAATCTTTATATCAATCCTACACCTCTTGATGAGAGGAATCTAATAAAAATATTATCAGCCATGAATAAGATGATCTGCATGAAGTTTTTCCTTGGTTGCCAATGTTAACAAATTATTCTATAGAGCTGTGATATGTCCCTTTCTCCCTTTGGCCATATTTCCTGTTTAATTTGGTTGTTGGGGTTCTTACTGTAACTAGTTTGGCAGAGCTGGTTATCTCCTTCTTTGAGCAAAAGGATGCTCATAGGACGTAGGATGCATGGGTAAGTGGACAGTTGGGATGAGTGAGAGAGATGACTGTCAAATCTGGAAGATGAATGGCGGAGATGGCTCGGCGAAGGCTATCGGCCGAGGTGGGAGCGGGGTGCGTCAGGGACATTGGATCTGCTACAGATAGATCAGACTGTCATCGAGCGATGGAGTTGCATGGGTGTTAACGGGTAGGCGTGGTTTACTTAGGTGGTAACGGTTTTCATTGCACAACATTCAGGCGCTAAGTGGTAATTGCCTGGGGCTGTGCGATTCCACTCAATGAACAACACGGAGTAGCATATGAGAGAGAAAAATTTCCCTCATCATGCACTATCACTCGATCTAGTTGTCCTTGCGATATGTGTGAAGGCCGTCAGATTTGGTGGAGATGATCTGACGGTGGAGAGTGGTCGAGTGAGTCACCTTTATTGGGTGCGATGTGATCCATTGGATTGGCGGGGGCTGATCAGCAGCGGGCATGCGGTGCGATGGGTTACGAGCATGCAAGGGATATGGATAAGGTTTTATAGTTAGCTTAGCTTTGTGCTTAGGGATGAGGCTAAATGGAATTTTGTCAGATTTAGAAGGTTCTTTTAGGAAATGAGGGAGGTTAAAGATGAGAGGGGTGAGGGAAGAAAGGGAAAGGTGACCAATGTAAGCCTGTTTTTGGACACAACCAAATAGACCAGACTTCTTTCTGGCATTTACAAAGTCAACGTTGCATAGCAGAGCTAACACTAGCTCCTTCTGGGCAGGAAATCCTCCCTGTGAGGTTTCAAGAACCGTAGACCACTGCCTTTCACATAGAAACAAGATCAACAATATTTTCTAGTATTCCATTGGGCATGGAGTCTAACTAAGCCTAAACTAAAAACTGTAAAAGAAAATATTTACAATGTTGGGGCCTAAAAGCCTTAAACAACAAAAACCTTCAAAAACCACCCATTAACTAGGCCATCAAAAACTGTTTCTCCTTCCATACTTTACAGCATTAAAGTGTTTTTCCCCTTGGACCTGAGCAATGACAAAAGGTCCCATCCATAGAGCATCAAATTTTCCATGATTGCCATTCTTTTCTTTCAATGCATCCCATTTAAGAACTAAGTCTCCAATTTGAAGATTGTCCATCTTTGCCTTTCTGTCAAAGGCTTCCTTAATTCTCTTTTGATGTGTTTCAGACTTCTCAATCAATTGATCTTTGATTTGATACACTTCAGCCAAGTCACTAATCCTCTTTGCCAAGTCATTTTCCTCATTCTGCTCTTCCTGCAAGAACTTGGCCATGGGGAGGGTCAACTGGATTGGGAATAAAGCCTCAGTGCCATATACCAGCTTGAATGGAGAATTCCCTATGGATTTCTTGGTGGTCACCCTATCAGCCCACAATGCAAACCTCAGTTGGGAATCCCAGTTCCTTTTGTTTTCTTCTAGCAGCTTTTTTATTGTCCTTATCAGGCTCTTATTGGATGATTCTGCTAGACCATTGCCTTGAGGGTACTATGAAGTGGAATACACTAGTTTAATGCCCATTGAGTCACACATGTCAACCAATTATTTTGCCCTGAAGGATGTTGCATTGTCCGTAACCAATTTATGCGGACAGCCAAACCTGGTGAAATGGTTTTCTATCAAAAACTTCAGGACAACATGGTGATAAGCTTTCTTAGTAGGGATGGCTTCAATCCATTTAGTGAAGTAATCAATGGATACTAAGATCCATTTGTGCTAGCCACTAGAATGTGGATTAATTTCCCCTATGAAATCCAAGCCCCACTGCTGGAAAGGGCCATTGGCATGTATTGGCTTCAAAGGTAAGGATTTCAACTATTGTTTTCCTTCAAACCATTGGCACCTGTCAAAAGATTTTACAAATGAAAAGACATCAAAAAATAGAATGGGCCAATAATACCCAGCTCTGAGGATCTTGTGGGTTGTGGTTTCCAATAGTGATGTGCTCCAAAGATGCTGGAATGAAACTGATGCATGACCTTCACAGATTGTTCTTTGTTTAGACATCTTAAGAGGATTCTTGATGGGTCCCTATTTGGTCAATTTAGTGTTTCTAAATTGATTTCATTAATTGTCAACCCGGGGCGCGTAAGCTGATGAAGTGAAGGTGTACTATATGTACTTAGGCAACCTCTTAAATCTTTTTGTCGTTTGGGGGTGTTGTTTGTGATCAATTTATCTTCCTAAGATGGAATGGAGATTTTATAAACATATGAGTGATAGTGTGTGTCAGGTGATTTCTAAATGGGTGAGTGTGTGTTATTGGTGGTTTCTAACTACCTTCTAAATTTGCAAAGGAAAAAGATTGAAAGAAATAACTTGAAATGAAACTGAAAGCAAAGTAGAAAAAAAACCACTTTCTAATAGCACTAGTCACTACTCATGCTGCTGCAATAAAAAGATAAAAAAAAACTACTTTAAAGACCAGTTATAATGTTTAACTCTTCCTAACTCTCTGCTTCCAACATATAGTACTATGTGAAACGCGATTAAGAAGTAGTTAGAGATAAGTCTAAAAAGTACTCAAAACAAGCTGTAAGTTATCAGTATTCTAATCTCTTAAAGATGAACAACTTATGATAAAGAGACCATCAATATGTTAGCATACAACTTGAGAAACTAAATTAGAAATCAACTAGGAAAACAGAGTAAAGGCAGCAACTTATGAATATGACAACTGAAAATACTATTAGAGATAAAGCAAATACACAAAGACACACAATCCCGGGCTAACACCTGCAAAAAACAGTCCTGATCAGTTTAATAGTAAATGCTGGAAATGAAATGACAATGGAATTAAATAAAATATGTGCATGTGTTAAAGAAAAGGAAAATTGCTGAATTCAAAGGAAGTGAATGGTAAAAACATAAAAGTAAATTATTGTACAAAGGCTGTTATGAACGGGGGCCCTCCATCCACAAAGCCCAAAGAAAAATCAGCTACGTAAAGGAGTCAAACAGCAGTCTTCTATTAATTCATAATGCAGAAAATTACAGTCAAAAAGTGCCGAAACAGCAGCTTCAAAACAGAGTTTCTGTGCTCACTAAAAGCGTAGAAATTACATGAATAAAAAAACTAAAGACTAATCTTCAAGCGTGCGCAGACGCTGGATTTTATAAGCAAGTAAACAACTACCTACTGCGTAAAACAAGAAACTGAAAATTAACTGATAGCATGCAAATTAAATGGTTCAGCAACATGTCAATAGGTCCGTGGGTGATCTGGAAGGTACGGTCGTTATGGAGGTTGAATCCAAG
>APFE031452078.1:0-16053 GCA_000404065.3 Pinus taeda | reverse complement strand
CCTGCGTAGAGTGGAGGAGTTGCCATCTGGAGTGACGTATCCTTTCAGCTCACGCAGCACCGTTTGAGCTGGCTTTGTTGACCGAAGTGGGATCCTCGTTGACCGGAGGTATGTGTGGCGTTGCTAACCAAGCCAATAGCAAAGGAACCTTCAACACCTTCATTCCCACGTTCCCATGTGATTTGTTTCTCAAAATGACACGTGGAACATGGAGATCAATGAAAAGGCTGCGGAATTGCTGAATGGCTGCGGAATTGCCAGACAGCTGCGGAAACTCTGTGCATATGTCAAAAATATAGACAAACAGTCAAACATTTAGCAAAGTCAACCAATCATGCTTAAAGACATCAAATGTAATTATCTGGGTAAGTTTATGAGGAAAATAGGGCAAAAGAGAGGGATAAGTGAGGAAAAGCTGTAGGTAATGATGGATAAATAGGTGCAAGTTAGAGGCTCTACAGAGACCCAAACTACGGAGTCCATCCTTATCCATATGGAACCTAATTTTGTCCCCATTGTGGGTTCCCTTGACCGTAAGGTGGATTTGGTCCAGGGTAGGCTTGATATTGTCCTACCGTAGGCCGTTGATAAGCATTGTACGTAGCATACGAGTTATAAGGTTGTTGAACCTATTGACCCTGGACGTAAGGAGATTGACACTGCTGCTACCGCAGGGTTTGACCTTGGCCTTGCAAAGGCTAACCTTGCTGATACACATATAAAGCTTGTTGTTGCCAAGGCTAACATTATTGCTACAAAGGCTAACTTTGCTACTGTAAAGGTTGACCTTGTTGCTGCAACGGTTGGCCTTCCCAGGACAAAGGTTGGGAGAACTGTTGAACAAACTGAGTTTGTGGCTGCAAAGGCTATTGCGACTATGAGAAAGGTTACCCCTGCTACTGTAAAAGTTGCCCTTGCTGCTACAATTCTTTCCCTTGCTACTGCAAATATTTCCCTTACTACAGCGAAGGTTTCCCTTGCTACTACAAAGGTTTTCCTTGTGGTTGCAAGGGTAGCTGGATAGTTCCTTGGGTTATACTCTGAGGGTATTAATAGTTCCCGAATTGAATCTAGCCATATCCTCCAGGAAGAGTGGATTGACTAGGCTTTACATAAGTTCCATCTTAAGGAATGTAAGGCAGATTAACCAAGGCTTGTGAACCATATGGGACATAAGCCTATTGGAATGGAACCTGAGTCATATACGGCTGCTGGTATAGGATGTTACCTTAACCGGATGGACCGGCAAGGTTAGGAATAACACCATAATAAGGTTGATTAACTCCAACCATGTGAGTTTGTAATCCACTCACATTGGTTTCACCTAACACAAGAGGAATATTTGGATCTTCCCCCTAGGCAGTGGCACATTCTGTCCACTTGATGGAGGGGTAGAAGAACTTACTAAGACCTGACCTGAGACAGTCAGTTGAACTGGAAGGGTCGGTTTTAAATGACGAGACAGGTTGTGACAGAATGGTAGGTTGGACAAGAACTGAGGTGACTGCAGCTTGTATAGAAGTTCGATAGGTCATGTTTGGAATGAACGGACCTAATGTAGGCATAGAGTTGGAAGACCAAATGGGGTTTTGATATAATGACGAGGCACTAAGAGTACCCAAAACTAACTAACCTATAGTGGTATCGCCATCTAGCAACATGGGTCCACTATTTTCAGGATAAGTGAGATACGAGACTCTTCCTGTATAAGGAAAGCCCTCTAGAGGAAATTTATATCCTTACTCATCATCCACATGAGGAGTATGGGTAGCGGAAACTTCCAAGGAAAGGAGATTCATTTAGGGCTTTTGACAATCTTGAAATTAATAGGGAATTACTCAAATTTGGTCCAAGAAGCAACTACTTGGGTTCGACATGTTTATCGTGGGAAGTTATTTTTAGAAACAAAAACTTTGCCTTTTCATATTTTAAGAGTCAAGAAAAGCATGAAAAGGCGACTCTAGTCTCCTTTGATGGTTTAGCGAGCTAGAAAGGACAAGTTGCTCGATGATCTTTTCAAATTTAAATAGTTAGAAAAGATCGAAATGACTGCTTGGGTGAATCTATGTAAAAAGAGTACCAAGTAACCATGAAATGCAATATACACCTCAGTAAATAATTTCACCAAGGACTTGACGTACGTGCAGGAAATCTCCTCGAATGTTGCGTTCAGTGTATTAGGTTTATAAGGCAGAAAACTTGGCTTCCTATGAATAAAGGTTTTCAACCTATGGGGGTCTCCATTTATATACGCGACGGTACAAGGTGCACAAGTCCATGCTAGTATTGTCTAATGCCAAAGCGAATGACAGCTGCTAAGTTTTAAAGACGCTGGAACACATCTCTAGGCTAGACCACTAAATATGAACATTAATTTTTAAAATGCTCCTTAGATTAATTGATAGATTTTACAGTTGATCTTGGAATTATGTTTCAATTTAAAGGCCTTAACGATGTTACCTGTTCCTAAAATGCAAAATAGATGATGAAATAAAATCCTTCAATTCGATGAAAGCTATCTATATAGGGAAAAGATCACTCAAATCATGCATCAAACCAAATGAAAAAGTGCATCCATGACAATCTTCAAATGCTAAATGCAAAATATGAAATATGTTCTTTCATATGATAAGCAAATGCAATGCCAAAAAAAATCTTAAAGCAAAATTTCCTAAAGATATAATGATGATTTTTTCTCTTTTTGAAAATGCAAATAATGTAATCTAGTGCAAAATTAAAAGAGAATGCAGGCAAGCCAACAAATATGAAAATCTCTTTCACATCAATGATTTGAATGCAAATCAAAATGCTTTGAAAACTATGAAAAGAATAACATTTTCACTTTCACTCTTCAAAACACAAAATTCAAAGCAAACAATTCCTTTTGATTCCAATGAGACAATCGATTTGTATTCTATCGTTTTTTAAAGAGAACTTAAGCAACTTCCACAGTAACTACTAATGAAAATAAATCAAGACACAAGAACCAAAAGTGATCTGCAAAGGATTTCTGAACACACAAAGACTATTTAACACAGGAAATTCATCTCTCATATCTAATGGGAAGACCAACGAGTGGAGGAAGGTTGACCTAGAAGACCTAGAAACTCTAAAAGGCTAATCAAAATTCAAGCACACTCAAACCAAGTTAAAATACAATTGCAATCAGACAATAAAAGAGTCCATGAAGATCACACGGGTAAATCACTGGGAGAAAGTACACATAATGAAAAACCCTAAATTTCTTAATCCTCTGCAATCATCACACCTGTTAGGAGGAAAGTAGCGATCATCGCTACTATAATTAGCAAACCCACGATATCATCGCGACTGTCAGGGTAAAACCCGTGATGGTCGAGAAAAACAAAGAAGAAAGTCAAAGTCTTCAAGAACAACTGAAATTAACAACCTTCAAGCATCAACCAGAAAGTGACAGTGACTATAGACAAACAATGAAGTCTAAAAATGAATGGTTGATCAAACTCATCAAAATACAAGGTGAAGAAAGGGAAGGAAAGGGTCATGGGCTCCATAGTGGAGTTGCCATTTTGTTGACAAGGTTAATCCTCTCTGCAGACAGATATGATCCATCTAGCCCAATGAGTGGGTCTAGCAACTGAAGTGACAATCAACTAGACATCTTCGTAGATTATAATTGAAAAGTATAACGAGAGGGATGACCTACCTCATTCTGATGCTATTCTGATTTCATTTGTTGAGAGCCTCAAACCTCTTGTGTCACAGATTTGTTCCTTCTCTCAGTGCTTATGTACCTGCACAAGTTATCAAGAGACAACAAAGCATGCCCAAACCAATAGCAAATCTAATAATAACCTACTTAGCTGATCGAGGAATGCCAAGCTAGTACAAACATGAACATATATATTCTGGGAAGATGAACTAGAAGTTGTATATTATTTAAAGAATAAAAGGAAGCTTACAACCATAGCCTTGACGTTGAAAGGCTCTCCTTGAGTGGTAATCCATGTCCAAGCCAAGAAACTCTCCAAACACTCCTTCTTCAAGTCTAATGAATAGCCTCTAAGCACAAGCTCAGCATAAGGCTACAAATCGACATAGACCAACCATTTGGGAATGGGAGAGGAGGAATTTATAGGCTAGGAGAGCAATTTGGGACTCCTCCAAAGATAGGATTAGGCCCACATCTCAAGGAGGTGGCTCATAGGGATAAGACAAAGAGGCCAAGTTAGGAAGATTTGACCTCATCTATCGGTAACCACCTCCATCTCGCTGCCATGGAAGCTTCTAGATCACGAAGCTTCTCATCCTATTTGGGAAAATTACCTTTTTTGGATCATCATGAGTGTGCAAGAGAACAGAGCGATGCCATCCTAGGACAAAGATGGTGCAACAGGCGACCATCCCAATTTTTAGCTTCATAAGAGCGATGACCCATGTTTTAGGGTTTTAAGAGTTGTTTCTTCAAGGAAAGCTCAATACATTTTCCAAGAAAAGTTAAAGGAGGGATATGAGCTATATACATGGATGATTATATTGTATAATGGTCATCATGGAAAATTTTAGGGGCTAATATTCATAAGTGGGCTAATTTTCCATTGTTTTTCCAAAAAACGATTCGTTAATTTCAATTCTTTTCTAAAGATGATTCGCCCAAATTTTATAGTATAAAATTATTTTATCTTAAAAATTGCACAAATTGTATAAATTCTATATATAAAACTATTAGAATTTTTCATGTTTTTACAAATATATCAACAAACATTTTATAATTTGCAATTTAGGGACTAGTAAGATTCACCAAGGTTTCTAAACTTTAAGACAAATTTTCATCCTTAAAATTTTCCCTGATGGTCATGTTTCAGGCGCTTCAGGGTGTGTCATAGGGCAGTGTAGGAGGTGTGACAAAATATTGTGTAACAGTGATGAAGTGAGGGTATAGGGATATATTGATTCAAATTGGGTTAGAAGTGCAGAAGACAAAAAAAACACCTCAGGGTGTTTCTTTAGCTTGGGTTCGACTATGATATCTTGGTTTAGCATGAAGCAAATTCTGTCGCACTCAGTAAAATAGAGGTGGATTATATCACAACAATATCACAAGTCTTGAAGTAGTGTGGCTTTGAAGACTTCTTATGGTACTATTTGATCAGGTCATTTCATCTAAGACATGGGTAGAGGGAAGTAGTGAATCTCTAGTACATATCCAAATATGAGAAAATTAAAACACTCTCACCAAGCCTCTATCTATAGAAAAGTTTATATACTTTAGAGACAAGTTTGGTGTGATGTAAATGTCTCCCTCATTTAGAGGGAGTGTTGATGTCTTTGCGGGATCTGGTAGACCATCTCCCGAGAAGGCAAACAAACGTGGCTAGTTCATGTTGATTTTTTCAGGGGAGATGGATGCATTCACCTAAGTAGTAATAAAGGTATTTGGTTGGGTCATTCTGATTTGACCAAGGATGTATGTCCCAAGGAAATTTAAAGATTGGACAAATATTCTCTTGAGAAGCTAGAAGGAATTGGCTGGGTCATGTCGATTTTACCAAATGAGATAGATGAAATTCACCTAAGAAGCCATAATGGAGTTTGGCTAGGCCATGTTTATTTGTCTGTGGGTGAATGGTCCAGGGGAAGATCCTCTCCTGAGAAGCCATGAAGGACTTTGGTTGGGTCATGTTGATTTGACTAGAGGAGATTGATACATTTACCTGAAGAGCCATAAAGGACTTTGGTTGGGCCATGATGATTTGGCCAGGGGTAACATGCCCAAGATATTCACATTTCCTACTACAGGATGGAGTGATCTATAGACATGCATGTTAGGAGTCACATTTCCTACTCCAGGATGGAGTGATCTATAGATGTGAATGTGAGGAGTCACATTTCCTACTCTAGGATGGAGTGATCTATAGACATGCATCAACATAGCAAGCTCGTGAAAATTTCTTATGAAGGATAAATTTTAGCTAAGGTGAAATATGTTGCAGCAAAGGAGAATACATCCCTCACTAAGAGGGAGAGTTTATTTTTGTGTAGAATCAAGAGGTATTCCAACATGTCAAAGAGGTCTCCAAGTCGACCTAAGGAAATTAAAATACAAATATATTTTTGGGGCACCAAGTCTGCCCAGGAAGACAAGTTGACTCGTGAAAGGTATTCTTATGATATTAGAGAAATAAAATATTCTTTGTTTGGTTCTGATGTATGTCGGTTATATGGATTGGAAATGGGAGAAAAATCTCTAGATTTGGAGCATGGTTGACTACCGCTAATCTAGTCAAAATAACATCAACCAACAAAGGAAAAAGGTACAACATCTAGTTATTTCTTATTACCTTGAATATGAGGAGATGTATGTGTGTGATATAGGGAAAATACATTGTTCATTTATCATTACTTTCTTGTAGACCTAGAGGAAAGGTCTATGGAGCAACAACTCCTTTTCTAATAGAAAATTTTTATGCAAACAAGGAACTAAAAATTCAACTAGAGGAGATGGAGGTGGTGTGTATAACTTATATTTGGTGATGTAAATAATATGAATGTTCCATATGATTGTGAATTGAATTTATTTACTAAATTTTAACCAATTATATTTGAAGAAGCTATTTCTCATGATGAGTCGAAATTATTAATGTAGGAGTATGATGCTCTCCTCAAGAATGGGACTTAGAAGCTAGTGGATTCTCAATTTGGAACCAAATCAATTGGTTGTAGGTGATTCTATTTTGGCTTGATGGGCCCTGAACCAGGTTCAAGGTTAAGTAGCCAAGAAAATCCCTACACTACGGGCCCTTTCGACATCAATCCATGGAACATAGGCTGGAGTCTCACCCGAAGCAGTATTGGGGGATGTAGGAACCAAGTTTCCACACCCTGAGATGGTTGTGATGTCGGTTATTTTCCCTAACCCTTCCTTCACGCAGACTGATAAGCCCTTTAGGGCTTGTCAAATTACTTCTCTTATTCGTCCTTGAAGCCTCAGTGAAAGTCTCTGATCGTCCTTCGCGGACTCTAAATAGATAGATCAGGCATTTACCCACCTCTGTAATTACTCTTACATCTGTATTTACTCAAATTCACTTAAGTTTAGTTAACTTTAACATACATTATAGTTATGTTCTCGTGAATAGATATTCTTACTTGCATTCATATGACAAAGTAAAATACATAGATTTGCGCATCAATATAGCATTGATTCATAAACCTAGTATTCAACATAACATAATCACAACATTCATAATAGAAGTGAAATAATGGATACATAGATAATTCTAGAATACTTCTGTTTATTGATCATCCATATTTCCAGTATAGACTCTGACTACCCTACGCACACAGATGTAGGGATCTGCACACTTCGCTGCAGACTTCTACCCTAGGCCTATGCACACTTAACTACAGAGCCTCTTCTTATGCTAAGACTCTTCGCTCTTAGCTCTCACAAACCCATAAACTTACTCCGAACTCTACTAAAAACTTGTGAATTCTCTGCTTTAGACTCTTCTAAGACTCCCTTTTTATACAATCCCATGGTCCGCAGACCAAGGGAAGATCTCATCAAGCTGACACAACTATCTAAACTAAGGGTGGAAACCCTTTTTTGACTGCTTACATCTTTGCGATCCATAGCTGTTGTAGGTAAATCCCCTCTGCAGACAAAGGCGATCCCACTAGCCCAAATGGGGTCTAGCAACAATCGAACAACGCTAACACGCAGGTTCCTAATTGCAAAGTAAAGGCCAATGATGAGAGCCTACCTCGAATCCAATCCTTATATTCGTAGAAGGGTCGTCGCTTCCATTCTTTCACTTCAGTTGGTCACAATCCTCACGATCTTCGTGAACGGACACCTGCACATGCAAAGAACAAAACAAATACAAGCATAAAATCCAAGAAATGCAACTATGTATCAGTCAGCACCCCATTGGTTACCATACTAGCCGGCAAGAGCAACGTTGGGTTGTTGATAATTTTGATAAGGGGTGGCCTGCGGCTGTTGATAATTTTGATACGGGGCTAATTGATTTTTCCCTTGGGGTTGTTGGTATCTGTATGGTTGTTGGGCTCCATATTGAGCCTGGGGACCAAGCTGCGTTTGATAAGAAGGTTGGGATTGATACCCACCTTGCAGTTGGAGGCCAGTTTGATTCTGGTGCTGATAACCAGGTTGAGCTTGAGAAGCAGGAACCATCTGCATGCCCGGTTGAGCAGGCCCAGAAAGATATCCTTGAGAAGATTGAGGTTGGGCCATTTGGCTGGAAGGTTGTCCCGGTTGGATCTGAGATGGACCTACTTGCCCAGAAGGTTGAACTTGTTGGGTGTTCGGTTGTCCTTGCGCAACCAAAGGTTGTCCTGGCAGACCAGAAGGCTGACTAGGCTGAGCAGTGGGGTGGCCTTGCTACATGTAAGGCTAGCCACCTTGCCCAGAAGGGTAGCCTTTCTGGTTTCCGAGTTGTCCTTGCTGCGCGTAAGGTTGTCCCGGATTCCCATAGGGTTGACTCGAAGGGTATCCCTGCTCGACTGCAGGTTTTCCTTGTTGAGCATAAGGTTGTCTCAGGTTTCAAGAAGGTTGCCCAAGATATGTAAAAGACGGACCACCAAAGGCCAAAGGTTGTCCCTGGGAGGGTTGACCTTGTGAGCCTCCAGGTTGCCCTGGATAGGTTTGGCCATAATACTGCTGCCCATAATTATGTTGCGTGTAGGATGGCTGACCCTGGTATGATGGTCCTTGGGACGGCTGCCCTTGACCCGAACAAAACTGGCCACCACCATAACCGGTGGTACCCCAAGTGACATTCAACAGAATTGAACACTCAACCGCGGGTTGAGCTGGAAAGGAGGTATACAAATGATGACCTATAGGGTCATAATAGGGGCCTTGCGCGCCTGGATTTTGGATAGAATGCAAGTACTGAGAGTATGCCCCCCTGCTGAAATAGCATCAGAATAAGGCGGGGCACTGCTTTGCAGGGTGAACAACTCGGGTGGCATGTGCCGATTGACCACTACGTACCAGACCACGGGATGGGCCGGCAATAGTAGTTACAACGGAGGATGCCGTAACAACACTAGCAACCAGAGTTGACGATGCGAAACAAATGGTCGGATTGGTCGGAACTGACGTGACAGCGGTATGGTGAATTTGGGAAACAAAGGGTCTCGTAGTGGGAACAATGTTATTATCCCACATAGAAGAGGAACTCCTTGAGCCCATTGCATCCCTCAGAGATCTATAGCGCGCCAGCACTGTAATACCGAAAGGTGTAACAGTGTAGGGCGTAGATATGACCAGAGATGTGGTCGGGATAGGAGTCTCAATACTTGACATAACAGGGTTCCAAAACAAATCGTAAAGCTCATCCTCTGGAGCATGAGAGTTCAACGGTTGGACACTTGGAATAACAGGAAAAGTGTCACCACAAACCGGTGTCTCAGGAGCAGCAAAAGAAGGAGACCCTTGGTCACTCGGGATGGGAGACGGGATCAATGGATCCGCCAGGATGATCGAATAAAAAAAAATCCTAGACAAGCTAACGATAAAAGACCCTACTCAAAACTAACACACACAAGATCTAACAAGGCAAATGTAATCGTGGACGAATAAATTCTAAGACATTAGGACACAACTTAACCTTTTCATGTTTTAAGAGTCGAGAAAAGGACAAAATATGACTCTAGTCGCCTTCGAATATTTAGTGAACCCGAAGTGACAAATGCTCAAGAGAGCCTTTTCTTTTAAGGAGTCCGAAAAGGATCAAAAAGTGGCTGCTCTGGAGAAACTAGGTAAGGGGATTACCAGACAATCCATAAAACTGCATATACACCTTAGCAATCATATGAAAGCCAAGGACTTTCCGTACGGCAGTCAATCTTCCCGAATGTTGTGTTCGGTGCGTTACGGCTGTAAGGCGGCAGACACGACTTCCTGTGGATCGAGGAGGATAACCTAGTGGAGTCTCCCCATATATACGCGACAGTACGTCGGAGCACAAGTCAATACTAGACCACAGTTGAATCACACAAGGAGGAATCACCCAACCTTAATGCGAGAAAAAAAGTGACTAGGTTTAACGACGTCGGAGCACGTCTCTAGCCTAGACCTCTAGAATGTGAGCGTTATGTTCCAAAGTGTTTTTAAGTTCATTCAATTTATTTTAAAGTTGATCTTGAGTTAAGTTTTGGTTTTCAGGTCCTATTGTATGTAATTTCTCAAAATCCCTAAATGCAGTCTATATGCCAAAACATGTCATTCCATTCGATGAATGCTAATTACAAGAGGGTTAGAGAGCTTTCATGTAAACAAAACGATCACAAACAGCAAAGAGTTTCCCTAATGCAGCTAATGCAAATCACTAAAATTTTCTTTAAGATCACTAATTCACTAATCAAAATGAAAATTCCTAACTTTCATTAACCATTTCAAAGCAAAAGAGATTTTCTTTTTCAATAATGGCAAAATGCACTAAAGAACTTTTGAGAAATAATACTAACAAATTCTAACCAATACACACACGTTCGGTTCCTCAAAACACAAATCAAACATCCAAATAATCAAAAAGATCCCAAAGCGAACAATAAGCCTTGTGATCTGGGCTCAAAGTGAGATGAAGCAGAATTCAAGTGAAGACGAAGCACATCACTCAAATAACACAACGAAGCAATCCACAACCACCAACCAAGTGTAAAGGAGCAAACAAGAGAGTCGACTGGACAACAAAAAGATCAAAACACCTTAGGAAGGCTCAATTCACAAGGCCACTAGATGCCCTAGGGCTAGAAAAGTGAAATCGGGAGAAAAAAGCAAACACCCAAAGGGTAGCGATAAAAACCAGTCAAATCATACTCCAATACACCAAAGTAGTCTAGTGAAGGTACTTAGGACAAAACCAAAGCTCAAAAAATTGAGAACCAAGCAAACATCAAAAGTTTACAAGCCTGGTGCGACTGTCAAGCTGCAACAAGCACCTTTCAGGGATTGGCGCGGGTTGTCAATGTGCAACTTGCGCCAACTGGCGCGGCTGTCACGTTATAAACTAGCGCCAGTCGATTTTTCTAAGGAAAAACAAAAAAAAAAAAGAGCCAAGGCTAAACCAACAATACCTAAATACTCTCAAGAGGCAAAAACAACACAGGTATCCAACACAGAAATCAAAACAAGCAGGAGAAACCAAGGAAACAAACAAGGAACAAGGCTAGTCCCAAGTCATTCAGTTTGCAAACAAAACCAGAGATGGACTGAAGTAGCGTTGATCTACTTCGCTAATGCAAAGCAATCGTGTTTTGAAGGCTATCTGGCCAGACTTCAGGCTCCATCTAAAGTTTACAAATCAAACAACAAGACAAGATAAACAAACAAGGCAAAAGCCAACTCCCCAGCGGAGTCGCCAAATTGTTGTGTAGGTAAATCCCCTCTGCGGACACAGGCGATCCCACTAGCCTAAATGGGGTCTAGCAACAATCGAACAATGCTAACACACAGGTTCCTAATTGCAAAGAAAAGGCCAATCATGAGAGCCTACCTCGAATCCAACACTTATATTCGTAGAAGGGTCGTCGCTTCTGTTCTTTCGCTTCAGCTGGTCACAATCCTCACGATCTTCGTGAACGGACACCTGCACATGCAAAGAACAAGACAAATACAAGCATAAAATCCAAGAAATGCAACTATGTATTAGTCAGAAAGGATACAACTCAAACATCATAGTAAAGACAAATGAGTGGAACCATAATGATAGTCGTCTATTATTATTGATAAACAAAAGAGAATACAACCAAGTTCTGACGTCAAATCCTCCTTTGGCTGGGTGAATCAGCAACACATGCCTTGCAAAGCTTGTAGGGGATGGAAACAAGCCTCTCTCTCCTTGATTACTTGGACATGGATCTCCTCCTTAAAGATTTAGCCTCATAAGGATACACAAGACCTCTTGCAAGATGAGCTTAGCAATTCTCAGACTTTGGGACTTAGGTTTGGGAGCTTGAAAAGTAGAATTACTAACTAAGAATTACCAACTAGCTTGTCAAAGGGGAAAGAACAAGCTTATATAGAGGTGGGAGGTGTAGATAAGACCATCCACTTGATTCATGGGATTGTCCTTATCATTAGGAAGCTTCCATGAGAGGTGGAGAACTACTTCCCTCCTTGGGAGATACGAAGCCCAACTGAACCAACTCAAATTGGAATTAGTTCATGGATAAGGTGGAAGGAACCTTCGGAAGTTTTTTTGTTAAAAAATTTACCCAACTGGGTTGGCGCTAGTGCGACTCTGAGACAGAGCGCCAGCTGGCGCGCCCTCTTTGGAGGATTTACCCCATTGGTGCGAGTAATACACTGTGGAATGGCGCCAATGGATAAAGGGCTATATTTTTGGGTATTTTGCAGAAGGTGTCTTCAAGGCATATGAAGTACATAATTTAAGGGATATAATGCAGGTGTTTTCAAGTTATGTCACTTCTCACAGGTCCCAGAATAGGTCCTCCAATGTACAGGAGAAGGGGTAACAGGGACGATGACAAAATATTGTGTAACAACGGCCACAAAATGTGGAGACTTTAAGTTTTTTTGCACAAAAGTTGGGCCTTTAGCCCCCAAACTTGGGCTTTTAACCCCAAAATTGACCCTAGGGGACTTGTTCCAAATAGGCCCCCAACAAAAATATGATGACTCACCCCTGAGTCACTCTGCTAGCATAGAGATCTTAACGTGAAGACCTCTGAGCTCCACTTGTACCACTGTGACTTCAGTGGTGCACTGTGTTGCTGCCTTCTCGACCATCTGCTCCGTCACTGGCTCTGTGTTGTCTGCCTGTATTTTCTACTGTATCACCTGTAGACGCCAATTTCCCTTCAATGGAGGCCGTGAGTACATAAGCCTCCTCCAGCTAAGGCCCCAATCTGGCCTTGAGTACTATTTCCTTGCCTTGAGTTGCATCCACCTGTTCTTTCAGTGCCTTTGCTTCCTGCAGCTTCGCTAACTTTTGTGTAATGGCGACGATGTGCATCGTCACTTTAACCTCATCATATCTTTGTTGTAGCTCCCACGCCTCTATCTCCAGCCTATGCACCATGGGATCCTCCTGTAGTTTGGTGACTACTTCGAGCGACTTCTCGAAGAGTGCAGCGCGCTCCTTCACGACGGCATCTATAGCTGCTACAACATCTTTGAAAATGGCCTCGTGCTCTTCCTTTATCTCTGGCAGAGTCAAAGGTTGGGCCTGCAAATCAAGTTCTGCAATCTTAAGGTGCAGATCAAACTGAACCTTAGCCGGTTCCGTTCATGCTTCACACACTTCGGCAACAAGCTTCCGAATTTTCACATCCACTAGCGCATCTTCTGAAATATCCAACTCTAGAACAGTCCTACATGCCTCAACCACTACCTTAGTCATATGCTCATTCTTATCCATGATGGCTTTATGAAGATCAATGGTAGAATTCTTTTGTGCATCCATCTGAGCATTGTTCATCCTCTGCTCACTAATAACATTCAATGCGCAGTGTTCTCGAACCTGAAGTTCTGCGATCACACCATCTTCCAGAGTGTGAAGGGCTTCACTAGGAAGCGTGGCCAAGTTTAGCCCAACCCCCTTGAGGTCGCTAATAGTGGCCTTGTCAGCTTCTGTTGTTGTGGTCAGCACTGCATCGAGTAGCACTATTGCCCTGGGACCCAATGTGCGCACCATTTTTGTTGCCTCCAATGTTCCAAGTGCCAAACTAGTTAACGTCACATTGCTTTGCCCCACACTAGTCTTTACCTATGGCACCTGGATCTGCAGCTCACACAAGCCCATTTAAATGGCACCCAAGGCCTATTACTGCTACTACTCGAACTGGTACAGTAGTTCCACAGTCGTATCCCTCACCGCATCACCAATGTCATTCAAATCACCCTATGTCAAGGTGACTGGGTCAAGGGACGTTTTGCTGGCCTTGGACTTCTTCCATGCCCTACTTTCTCCTAATCCCTATTGCGCTTAACCCATAACGGAGTAGTCTCCAGGTTTTCTCCTCCCTGGTTGGATCGATACTCTTCCTCTTCTATCTCCGGGGAAGCAGATTTCTTACTCCTATCGGAGTCACGCTCCTCCTCTTCTTCATGCCCTTCTGTCTGCTTTTTAGTGGCACGCTTCGCTTTGGCTTTGTCCTCAGCCTATTTCTTCCTCTTCTTGGCAAAATTTTCCATATTAGTCTCGCCTCTTCCTTCTTATGCTTCGTTGCAGACTTGTTAGACCCAGCTTTCAATTTTGAGGTCATGCGCCACTCTGCTCACCAGCAGTTGAGGACCATCGCGATCGCGTCGTATGTGGCGAGGTATGGAAGGTCATACCACTTTTGCTCAAGGCCCTTTCATGCGCACATGGAGACACAGTGGAAGTCTTCCTTGAACTCCGGATACTCTTCCAACTAGTCGAAGACAGTCGATGACAATAGCGGTTTGTGGTTGATGGCCATGTTGATACTCATCTCCATCAAGATCCAAAATATCTTGTTATCCTTGACCCCTTGGGGGTCCTTGGTGGCCTAGAGTGAAGCGAACTTTTCTACTTCTGGTAAATCCTGCACGACCGAAAGAAACTGACTATCCTTTAGTAACTACCATGCAACCAGTACTATGGATAGCAGTAGCCATGCATAGTGAAAGTTTTGTTGTGCTCTTTCTCCTCTCTGCAGTTTGCGAGGAACTCGTTGTAGAGGTGGCGCACCCACTTGAATTGTACACCCTCTACGCACTGGGCTGCTAATGATACAACTAGTGCCATCACTTATCTATGTGACACTTCCTCATAATTTTCCCAGCTAGGATCTAGGTGGCTACTTTGACCGCAGGGTCAGTTATGGTAGAAAGGGAATAGCCACACCACTTCTTGACAAGCTTAAATTTTTCCTTCATTTGCTCGGTAAGGTCGCGCTCACTTGTCTTTTCGCCAAATGGCATGGCTAGATTTAGCCCTGAATGTGGTAGCCAAGTGATCCTATGGATCAACATGTCAGTGATCGATATGGGCTCTTCCAACCACAGGCACCCATCATGCACCAAGCACAGAAACTGCTTGATCACTATCATGGTTATGGGTGCACAGTTGTAATGCGGCACCCATAGCATGTTTAGTATTCCTGCCTTGTCCACCCCTTTTATCCATTTCCTTGGCTCTAGCATGGTCACACCAGTGTCCTTATAGGAGACACAGGGCATGAATTGATCAGTCGCTAAGTGGGGAAAGCACTCTGTATCGGCCAAATCCCAATCCTCCAATTTTAAAAGTGGGGCATGTGCTAGGCATAGTCTGTGAAATGCGATCTTGTCTAGCAGCAACGGTGTATGCAGTGTGAACTTGCCCTCATCAATGTCCTTGGGGATCTTTTCCTTACCTCGGCATGGAGGAATGCATTCAAGTATTTTAGAGATAGGGTCGAACCCTTCAACATCAACGTCCTCGTCCCCCATGTAAATGTCGTCCACACGCATATTGAGTTCTTCAGTATCTTCTTCAGGTTCCAAGTCAACTACCTTGCCCTTCTCCTACGCAGTAGGCTTTTCCTTATGTGGGTGCTTCTTGGGTGATGCGCACATCGCGTTGTCGCTTTCTACTTATCTTTCTTTGTTTTCAGACCCTCTTTAGTCGGTGTAGGCCTCGGCCTGGGCATCCTCAATGATTTTGGTACTTCACCACTTGCAACCTCCGGGGCAACTCCCTCAACTACCATTGCTACCTCCAGGGCAGCTCCCTCAGCGGCCACTACCTCTCCAGCACTCACGGTTTCTACGGGCGCTGACATGATACTAGACAACAACTCCTTTGTTTCCTTTGCAACTTCTCAAATGTTAAATTTTCTATCAAAGCTTCAAAGTACTCATAGTTCATATGCACCTGAGAGCTCAACACCTCAATTCTCAAAATGCCAAGTGTTTCTCGTTGGGCAGCCACCTGTTATTTATAGGCATTTTCAAATTCAAATCTGACCATTCCCACCAACGTTCATTCATAAATACTAGATTGGTGGCATATTTTCAAAGATCTTTCCCTTAAATTCCAACTTAAATGTCGCGCCCCCCCCCCCCCCCCC